>JACCIX010001292.1:0-47614 GCA_025506515.1 Flaveria trinervia | reverse complement strand
AACCCTAAACCCTAAACCTAAACCCTAAGCCCGAAACCCTAAGCCCCCGAAACCCTAAACCCGAAGCCCGAAACCCTAAGCCCGAAACCCTAAGCCCGAAGCCCGAAACCCTAAGCCGAAACCCTAACCCTAAGCCCGAAGCCCAAGCCGTAAACCCTAAGCCCCCGAAACCCTAAACCCTAAACCCTAAACCCGAAGCCCGAAGCCCGAAGCCCTAAGCCCGAAGCCCTAAGCCCGAAGCCCGAAGCCCGAAGCCCTAAGCCCTAAGCCCTAAGCCCTAAGCCCTAAGCCCTAAGCCCTAAGCCCGAAGCCCTAAGCCCTAAGCCCTAAGCCCTAAGCCCTAAGCCCTAAGCCCTAAGCCCTAAGCCCGAAGCCCTAAGCCCTAAGCCCTAAGCCCTAAGCCTAAGCCCTAAGCCCTAAGCCCTAAGCCCTAAGCCCTAAGCCCTAAGCCCTAAGCCCTAAGCCCTAAGCCCTAATCCCTAATCCCTAAGCCCTAAGCCCTAAGCCCTAAGCCCTAAGCCCTAATCCCTAAGCCCTAATCCCTAAGCCCTAAGCCCTAATCCCTAAGCCCTAAGCCCTAAGCCCTAATCCCTAAGCCCTAATCCCTAAGCCCTAAACCCTAAGCCCTAAGCCCTAAACCCTAAGCCCTAAGCCCTAAACCCTAAGCCCTAAACCCTAAACCCTAAACCCTAAACCCTAAACCCTAAACCCTAAACCCTAAACCCTAAACCCTAAACCCTAAACCCTAAACCCTAAACCCTAAACCCTAAACCCTAAGGGAATTTCATTTTGTCGTTTTTTGTGTGTGTTTTTGCAGGTGCGATTTTGGAGCTCTGGGCGATTTTGGCGATCTCTCTCTGCGTGCATTATCTCTTCATATTTGGTCCCAACTGTCCTAAGGTTTGATGTCGGAGGTTGGGTGGAGGCCAGTGCTAGCCGGCCGGGATGGTGGCTTGCCGGAAAAGCCGCCGGACATTGGTTTTAAAGGTGTATTGAAGTGTACTGATCAGCATTTGATGGGGGATCAAGCTATTACTGCGGAATTGGGTGATGTGAAGCTTAATTCGATGGATTCTCAATCGAATTCGATGAATTCTCAATCGAAATTTCTGAGTACAGCTGCCGGAGTTGGGTTCTTCACCAATTCAGCTGGGATTCGTATCCCAATTACTCCGGTTGGTTTCACTACTTCTGCTATGGATTGTGACAAGCATATTGGTGATCATCTGAATAAAATCCAACAATCGGGGATAGGGGATATTCAAGGTGAACAGAATTCTACTACTGAGGTGATGCAATTGAATTCTGAGATGACTCAAACTTCCTCTAAGGTAAATTCTATGTTCATCTTACCAGAAGTTACTGAGCAATTTGTGGATAGTGAGCAAATTGAGGCTGCAATTGTAGCTTTTGTTAATCATACATGCTTAGATGAGGTGTTTCAGTCTGAAATGAGGCAATTCATATTACATTACAGCTTAAATTCTGGGTTTATGGCTAAGTATGGTGAATTGATCGGAAAAGTTAAGCCCCCTGTGCTTCCTGATGCAATATCAACTATTGGGTGTCCTTTAAACTGTCAACAAGAATTTGTAACTGGTAATGAAGTTAGAATGGGAAATTTAGTTCTTTTTGACTGTGAAAAAGATTTCAATGAGTTTCATGAGTATTATAGGGGTATATTTGGATTGAAATGTGTAGATGAGATAGAAGAGGTGTTTGAATACAACATGATACTTATTGGGCAAATGTATAAGCAACTCTGTTTTCAGAATCAAATGGAGCATGAGCAGTTTTTTGATGAATTGTCTGAAAAGAATAAAACAATTCTGATGAAAAGAAAACAACTAGGTAAGCCTAAGCTATTGGGTGATGTTATGGACTGTACTGAGTCAGAAGATATGTTGTTTAGAGATTTGATGGGAGAAGAGTTTTTGGGGGAGATATTACCTGATAGGCAATTATCAGCAGGGAAAAGAATCAAGTCTGAAGAAGCTGATGTGAGGGTTGAGAGTCATAATGATCAGCAGCCTGTTAAAATGCAAGGGATCAGGAAAATGATTAAGGTGTGTAAAAAGGTTGAGGATGCTAAAGGAGATTCTGTTAATGAAGAGGGGAAAGAACAAGGTACAAAGAATGTGAAATCAATGAAAAGGGAATTGTTGAACCTGAATTTTAATATGGGAAGTACTATAGAGGATGAGTCTAGTTTTCTAACTCCAAGATTTGTTACCAAGGTATATGAAATTCCTGTACAAGGAGGGGGAAATGAACACATTGGGAAGAATAGAAATGTTGACTCTGATTCTAGGAATGATTCAAATTCCATTAAGCTATTAAAGAAGAGAATTTATTTGAAGAAAACCATTAAGGATGTGCTAGATGAACTTTTGGAGAAAAAGCTAAAAATGAAAGAAAAAGATAGAGAAATGAAGATTCAACTGAGGAATGTTTGGAAACAGGAAGAAGAGAAAGATGATGTGGATATAATGATGTTCAAGGCTGGAGGTACTAAGGATGGTATTGAAAAGCAGGTGAAATTGGTGAACAAACAACAGGGTTCTTACATGTCAGCTTTGGAGGGACATCAATCTTTAGGAAGTAATGAAGCTATCAGGTTCACTCCTCCAACAGTTTTGGAAAATGGGGAGAAGGTTGTTATGTTAGACCCCAAGTACATTGATATGGCTCAAAAGAAATTTCATAATCTTTTGTATGGTTATCTGATAGGAGCTAATATGAGTCTTGCTTTTGTAAGATATAATTTGTACAGAATGTGGAAGCCATTTGGAATAAATGACATTTCAGCTAATGGGAATGGAATATTTTATTTCAAATTTAGAACAGCTGAAGGGATGAATGAAGTGGTGAATATGGGTCCTTGGGTTGTCAACAATGTGCCTTTAAGTTTGAAGAAGTGGGAACCTGCTATATGTCTTGAAAGAGTTGAGCCTAAAACAGTTCCTGTATGGGCTATTTTAAAGAACATTCCTCTTGAATTATGGAATACAGAATGTCTATGTAAGATTGCAAGTTGTATTGGGAATCCTTTACTGTTTGATAATGCTACAAAGCTGAGATGTGTTAAGCCTGCTGAAGCAGGGGTTTTGCTAGAATTTTGGTGGAAATTGAAGTCACAAACAAACTTCCAGAGATGGTTAAGACTATGTATCCCCAAGGCTGTTTATCAGATGGAAGAGAGGCAATAGTAAGGGTTGAATATCAGGCTGTTCCTGTCAACTGCCAATTTTGCAAAGTGTTTGGTCATTCTTTTGAAGATTGTACTCATAGGCCCCTTACTGAGACTGAAATTAAAGAAAAGAATGGGAAGAAGGATGTAGAGAAAGCTAAAATACTCAACCAGGATAGGAGTAAAGATCACCATAACCATGAAGGATTTCAAGCCGTGAATAAAGGGGGTGGAGTTCAGAAAAGTTACAATAAGCATCCTAATAATCAAGGTGGTAGTTCAGGTAGATACTCACAACAAACTCACTGGCAGCAGCAAACAAGGAGATTTAATTATGTTAGAAAGGATGATATAAAGGAACAAGGTGGTAATAAAGCTGATACTATGAAACAAACTGGCAAGAAGAACAGTATAAGTATTGATGCTGCTTTGGGCAAACAATCAACTACTAGGGCCGAGAAGGGGACAACAAGTATGAAGACATCTCAGGAGTATAGAGTTAAGAAGGGTAATTCTATGGACAACCATAAAGATAATAAAAATGAGGATGTGGAGGTTAGAAATAGATTTGATGTTTTAGAAGAAATAACTTATGAAGTGACGGGTAATGACAAGGTTGTTGGTGATGGGCAGGGTATGAATAATAAAGGTAATAAGTCTGGTAATAATGGGTCTAATGGTAAAAATGATAAGGTGGTTATTAATGGGATCCCACTTACTCACAAGCAAAAGGAAGAAGTGCAAAAGATTTTTGACAAAAGATTGGTCCCAGATATATTTTTACTTGCCAAGTGGGTTCCTGTTCAAAGAAGATATTATACTCAGCTTTGTTTTATGAATGACTTTATGGAGGGGCTGAAAAATCTTAAGGGAGAAGAGGAAGAGATGGATATTGAGAATGAAGTGGAATCTGAGGGAGATGAATGTGCTAGATTCATGTCTAGTGGTATGAGCAAAAATGTGAATACTGGTAAAGATCATAAAGGGGAGGCTTCTTCTTCAAAGCAGCAAATGACTAGTGAATCTGGTTATTTGGATGAAAAGAATGGTTTTAAATGAATTTAAATATTCTATGTTGGAATGTTCGAGGGTTGAATAAGATTGATCATCAAAATCAAGTTATGGATCTAATGGTAGACAACAATATTAATATATGCTGTGTCATTGAAACTCATATCAGGGCTACTAACATACAAAAAATTTGCAGTAAAGTATTTGGATCTTGGGAGTATTACTCTAATAAGGCTTATTGTGCTGATTGGGCCAGAATGTTGATTGGATGGGATCCTTCTGTTGTTGATCTTATGGTTATTGATATGACAGATCAGTTAATTAACTGTCTCATCAAGACCAAAGATGGGAAGAGTAAATTTTTCTGCTCTTTTGTTTATGGGCATGTTAGAGCTCATGGTAGAAGGGTTTTGTGGAAGGATTTTGACAAATTTAATGTCATGGTAGGTGAAGACCCTTGGATTCTTGCAGGAGATTTTAATGTTGTTCTTAATCTTGATGAGTGTTCTATGGGCTCTTCTACTGTTAACAGTTCAATGGAGGATTTTAGAACTTGCTGCAATGGTATTGGGATAGAGGATTTAAAAAGCTCAGGTCTTAGATTTACTTGGAATAAAGCCCCTGGTAAGGTGAATGGAGTTTTGAAGAAACTGGATAGGGTTATGGGTAACCATTCTCTCATGAGTTCTTTTCCTAATATACAAGTTAAGTTTCTTCCATTTCTCACTTCTGATCATGCTCCTGCTATTATCTCTTTTCCTGGTAAGAGAGTGTGGAAGCCCAAGCCTTTCAAATTTCAAAACTTACTTACAAGGAAAGAATGTTTTATTCCTTGTGTTACTGAAGAATGGAAGAATAATATTAGGGGCTGCAGTATGTATAATGTTGTTTCAAAGCTTAAAAGATTAAAGACCCCCCTAAGGAAAATGATGCATTCTCAGGGGAATCTTACTCTTAGAGTGAAGAAATTAAGAGAAGAACTTGCTCAGGCACAGTGTATGGTTGAGAAAGAGCCCACAAATCAGTATTTTAGAGACAAGGAAATCTGTTGTTTAAAGAAGCTTAAAGCTGCTGTTGAAGAGGAAGAATTGTTTCTAAAACAAAAGGCTAAAGTTGATTGGTTAGCTGCAGGGGATCAAAACTCAAGTTATTTTCATAAAGCAGTGAAGGGAAGACAGTACAGAAGTAGAATAAATGGTGTGTTGGGTGTGGATGGGAATTATTATGAGGGATCTCAGGTGGAAGGTGCTTTTATCACTCATTTTCAAGATTTTTTGGGGAAGAAGATAGTTGTGGATAAGGCTGATAGGCCTGAGTCTTTGTTTCTCAAAACGATCCCAAGTAGACTTGCTGAGGAAATGGTTTGTAAAGTCTCTAAAGAAGAAGTGAAGGCTGCCATGTTTGATATTGAAGATGACAAAGCTCCTGGGGCAGATGGGTTTACCTCAAAGTTTTTTAAATCAGCATGGGATATTGTTGGAGAAGATGTTGTTACAGCAGTGCAAGAATTCTTTGAGAATGGTAAAATGTTAAAAGAAATCAATATCACAGTTATATCTCTGGTTCCTAAGTGTAATTCTCCCAGTTCTGTTACTGATTATAGGCCAATTGCCTGTTGTTCAGTTCTCTATAAGTGCATTTCAAAGATCATTTGTAATAGATTGAAAGGAGGTTTGGATCATATTGTGAGTCCGAGTCAATCAGCTTTTATTCCTGGAAGGCAAATAAGTGATAATATTTTACTTGCACAGGAGTTAATGAGGCATTACCACAGAAATAGAGGCCCTCCTAAAGTTGCTTTGAAGATTGATTTGCAGAAAGCGTATGACACTGTTGATCATGAGTTCTTAAAGTTTTGCTTGTTCAAGTTTGGGTTTCATCCATGCATGATTGACTGGATTATGACATGTATTTCTACATCTTATTATACCATCAATGTTAATGGGGATCACTGTGGTTTCTTCCAGGGTAAGAGAGGATTGAGACAGGGGGACCCCATGTCTCCTTACTTATTTACTCTTGTTATGGAAGTTCTCTCTCTTGTTTTACAAAGGAGAATTAAGGAAGAGGAGGGTTTCAAGTATCATTGGAAGTGTGAACAACTAAACATAACTCATTTATGCTTTGCTGATGACCTCCTGGTGTTTGCAAAAGCTGATGTAAGGTCTATTGGCATTCTAAAGCAGTCTTTGGAAGAATTTGGGAATATATCAGGGCTGCTACCTAATATGCACAAAAGTACAATGTTTTTTGGCAATGTTTCTCCTGTTGCTCAGGAAAGAATTAAAAATATTCTTCCTTTTAGAGTAGGCTGTCTGCCTGTTAGATATTTGGGGGTTCCTCTGCTTGCTAAAAGACTATATTCAAAAGATTGTGTTGTGTTGGTTGAAAAAGTGAAGAAGAAAGTTAATGACTGGAAGAATAAATATCTATCATTTGCAGGTAGATTACAGTTGGTGAAATCTGTGTTGAATTCCATGCAAGTGTATTGGGCTTCGATGTTCTTGTTACCTGTTAATGTGATTGAAGATGTTGAGAGAGTCCTTAATAAATTTCTGTGGGCCCAAGGAGGTAATGTGAAAGGGAAGGTGAGGGTGAGTTGGAAGGAAGTGTGTCTTCCTAAATACCAAGGGGGTCTGGGTATAAAGTCTCTCAAATTGAGAAATCTTGCTCTTGTTTCAAAACATATTTGGAGTCTGATTTCTGGTAGAGATACAATATGGTCTAAATGGATAAAAGTTTATAGGCTGAAAGGAAGAAGTTTTTGGGATGTTCCTCTCCAAGATGGGATGTGTTGGAGTTGGAGAAACATTATAAAGTGCAGAAGTCTCATATGGAATCATTGCTATTCTCAGCTTGGTAATGGGGAAAACACTTTAGTTTGGTATGATATTTGGCACCAACACAGTCCTCTTTGTAAGATAATATCAAAAAGGGAAGTTAGGAGGGTTGGTCTTGATGATTTATGTAAAGTTAAGGATATTGTGCATGAAGGGCAGTGGAAATGGCCAGATGAGTGGAAAGATAAATTTCCAATGATTTTTGAATCAAACCCACCTAATCTCATTCTGAACCAAGCTGATAGGATTTTGTGGAGAACCAATGTTGGTAATTTGATCCAGTACCAAGTCAGTTGTGTTACTACTGATTTAGGCCCCACACCAACATTGTTACCTTGGACTAAACTTATATGGTATAGTCAAAGTATTCCCAGGCACTCATTTGTTCTATGGTTGGCTTATAAAGATAGGCTCTTAACTCAAGATAGATTAAATCGATGGGATGGAGAGGGTAGCAGAATATGTGTATTTTGCAAGATACAAGAAGATAGTCATAAACATCTCTTCTTTGAGTGTCAATTTTCTCAAAAGATATGGAAGGCATTAAGTGAGAAAGCTTATTGAATGGTGCTGAAGGGGATATGAAACAATGTATTGAGTATCTTTCTCATAGGCCTATTAACAAAAAATTTAGAAGTATAATGCAAAGGTTGATGTTAGCTGCTATGGTATATTACATATGGCAAGAAAGGAATTTAAGACTATTTCAAGACAAATGTAGAAGTATAGAAGCTGTCACCAAGCTAATTGTTGAAGTTATTAGAATGAGGTTGTCTACTTTGAAGATAAATTACTCCAAGGATACTGTCAAGGCCGCTGAAGTTTGGGGATTCCAGGTGCATTTTAAAGTCAATAACCATTCTGGTGCATAAAAATGAAGAAGTTTCATTTCATGGGATACAGAAACAGGAGGGTTATAATTGCTGTGCTTGTTGCTGATGGAGGATTCTGTTGTGCTAGTGATCCTGAGTTCATCTATATCCACCTGGACAAACACTTTAAACTGAACATTATGAAATTCCCTGATTTTCTTCTTTTTTACTTTATTAAATATTACATTTGTGAGTGGAGTGTGGGATGGGTTTGGATAGGGACAAATACTTCTGAGAGAATCCATGGTATGGGAGGGTCAAGGGCTGGTACACCAAATACACACTACACCATCACTATAAATGTAAGGGAGTATATTGATTGTATTGAGTTTTTCTGTGGGCATGGGGGGACATCAAGGGTTGGTACACAAGTCACTCTGTGCACTCACAGTAGCTTTGGTGAGATATACAGTTTTGGTGAGGTAGGTGGGCCATTGGGTACTCAAATGGGCTGGGTAGGGTGTTGCTGTACATTGAGGTCTAATGGATGGTTGTATAGACTTGGTGAGGTAGGTAGTTTGTTGAGATCTCAATTGGGTTGGGGAGGGATGATGAGAAAGCTGTCAGAATGGGAAGAGGAGGATGTGAATTATTATAGGAGTGAGGTGAGGCATAATGAGATAAGGGGTTTATGGGGCTGTTTAAGGGATAAAAGATTGGGTAGCTATGATGAATGTGGGTTCAAGCTGTTGATGGTTTGGTATGATTTCACTGAAGAGGCTATTGAAATGGGTAGGGGTTTTGTTCTTTGTGATGATTTGGGAAGGGTGTATTTTTTGGTTGTTGATTTATGGTGGTGTGTTGGATTTATGTTGATTTGGAAAAAGAATTATTGGTGGTGTAAAGGGATTCTTCTTGCTTGGATTCTGCATAACACATACTATTTTATCATTTGTAGAGCTGGACTGAATAGTGATTAATCAAATATGAGAGGTGTTGGGATGATTGTATGTGTGGATGTTGCTGAATTCAGAGCAACTGATGCAGCTTGTTATGTTCTGGGCTTGATTGTTTAGTTACAGTGCTGCTCCCTTGAATTCAACTTTTTCTTTCTCATCAGATGTTTAATCAACTGATAAAATGCTTCAGTCGTTTGTCAGCTGTTTAAACAGCTGATTATCTGCAGTTTTAAATCTGCTAGTTTTATTCTTCAGTTGTTTGTGTGTTGGGCCTGGTTTATGAATGTGATGGTTTTGATTGGGCTTGTTGTCCTATCTTGCATTATAGGGATTTGGGCTATATTTTATATTTGGGTTGTGATTATTCATGTCTGAAGATGCTGGGCTTTATAAATATTTTGGGCCCGTGGTTTTTTGTTGATGCTGTAGTGCTGCTGATGGGTCTGGACCTTCCTAATGCATTTTCGGATTATATTGGATTGGCTTCTTCTATTTGGGCTTTCATTGAGAGATTAATCCATGGCCTGCCTGAAGTTTGTTCTTATGATGCCTTGTATTTAGCAAATTTGTATCGGATGGGGTTATTCTTGGTTTTATTTTGGGTTATGCTTGGTTTATTTTGAGTTGTAGTTCTCTTTGCCCATGGCTTAGGCTAGATTGTTCTATTTTTAGTTTCATGGGTTTTCTTTATTGGGATTGTTGGCCTTGGGTTTTATGTCCTGGGACTTCAATTGCCTTTGTTTGTAATTCTTTTTATTTTATAATAAATGTTTGCCAGGGCACTGCCCTTTTCAAAAAAAAAAAAAAAAAAAAAAAACCCTAAACCCTAAACCCTAAACCCTAACCCTACCTTCTCCCATGAGAGTAACTATGTATTAAAATTGAAAATTCTTCAAGTTCTATGATCACGAAATAACTAGCAGACACTTTGTTCCCGCTCTAGTTGCCATTCATGCTACTGTGTTGAGGTTTAATCCACTATCTTATCAAACATAACTTATTTAGTTTAGGGAGTTGTTCCTTTACCTGTCCTTCCTTAGACCATTTATAGAGTTGAAACACAGTATCTGTATAATTACCAAGCTTACGTTTTATCTACCCAAGAACACCAATAATTTTTTCCTTTATTTTTAGTAGTTGCACTAAAGATATTTTTCAACACGTTAGCATTAGAGCTATGGATAAATAGCAAAATAGTTACTTGATAATTTTGAACATGTAAGGATCAACAATACTAATGAACTCATCTCGTGAGAAGAATGCGGAATGTAATCGCTCACGTAAGAAGATTAAATAAAAATCAAATGAACTGAACACAAATGTAAATAACTTTCTTTGTATTGCTCTCTGATTTGAATCAATTACACTAAGTGTGAAATCAGTAAATGACCAAAAGCTTACCTATTACATTAAGAACTAACTATTTGTACTAATCTATGAAATTCTTGAATAGTTCTCCCGCGACTTTAAGAATCTTGCTCGAGAAGCAAGTTCTCACACGACAACTTTAGGTTCTCGCGCAACTTGATCTTGATCATCTTTATTTGTGTAATATCCATCCATTTTTAAACTAGAAACCCAAACCCATTTGAGCCAATCTTGTAAATCAAAATAATTATTTAGTCATTTTAAATATTTTTATGTTCCAAATATAATAAATGTGTCACTTAATCAATTTAATTTAATCTTATAATTTATAAAATAATTTATAATTTTGAAAGGTTATTAATATTTATAAGATTTTAAATATAAAATCCAATAAATAATCAAATTGCAAAGTTTTTGTGAGATTTGTATTTATAACAAAATAAGTTGATTAAATTAAAATTATGTTTTTATAAATTAAAAGTTTAAATTGTAATTATTTTTTTATCTATTTATTTTATTTAATTTATATTTATTTTAAATTTTAATCATAACCCCATTTTGAAAGACTTGTAACTAATCATTAACACCCTTTACAAGTCTTTCAAAATGGGGTTATGATTAAATTTTGAAATAAGTATAAGATTAATAAAGAAATAGATAAAAGAAACCTCATCTATAAAAGCAAGCTTTAGGCCTCACTTTTCATTTGTTCATTCTTCAAAATTTTCACTCACATATCTTTTTTTCATCCATTGGTCTTAATCAATTTCAATAATTTTCATTTACAAGAAATTTCAAGAATTTTCTAATACTAACGTAATCTTATATTGCTTTTATATTATGCATTTCTATATTGTTCAATTAAAGCTTGCTTTTATAGATGAGGTTTCTTTTATCTATTTCTTTATTTAAAAGCAATATAAGATTACGTTATGCATTTCTAAAGCATTTTGAAGATATGTGAGTGAAAATTTTGAAGAATGAACAAATGAAAAGTGAGGCCTAAAGCT
Source organism: Flaveria trinervia (assembly GCA_025506515.1). NCBI lineage: Eukaryota > Viridiplantae > Streptophyta > Magnoliopsida > Asterales > Asteraceae > Flaveria > Flaveria trinervia. Next base: position 36,424 of record JACCIX010001292.1, on the reverse strand, counting down.
TGCTTTTATAGATGAGGTTTCTTTTATCTATTTCTTTATTAATCTTATACTTATTTCAAAATTTAATCATAACCCCATTTTGAAAGACTTGTAAAGGGTGTTAATGATTAGTTACAAGTCTTTCAAAATGGGGTTATGATTAAAATTTAAAATAAATATAAAATTAAATAAAATAAATAGATAAAAAAATAATTACAATTTAAACTTTTAATTTATTAAAAACGTAATTTTAATTTAATCAACTTATTTTGTTATAAAATACAAATCTCACAAAAACTTTGCAATTTGATTATTTATTGGATTTTATATTTAAAATCTTATAAATATTAATAACCTTTCAAAATTTATAAATTATTTTATAAATTATAAGATTAAATTAAATTGATTAAGTGACACATTTATTATATTTGGAACATAAAAATATTTAAAATGACTAAATAATTATTTTGATTTACAAGATTGGCTCAAATGGGTTTGGGTTTCTAGTTTAAAAATGGACGGATATTACACAAATAAAGATGATCAAGATCAAGTTGCGCGAGAACCTAAAGTTGTCGTGTGAGAACTTGCTTCTCGAGCAAGATTCTTAAAGTCGCGCGAGAACTATTCAAGAATTTCATAGATTAGTACAAATAGTTAGTTCTTAATGTAATAGGTAAGCTTTTTGTCATTTACTGATTTCACACTTAGTGTAATTGATTCAAATCAGAGAGCAATACAAAGAAAGTTATTTACATTTGTGTTCAAGTTCATTGATTTTTATTTAATCTTCTTACCGTGAGCGATTACATTCCGCATTCTTCTCACGAGATGAGTTCATTAGTATTGTTGATCCTTACATGTTCAAAATTATCAAGTAACTATTTTGCTATTTATCCATAGCTCTAATGCTAACGTGTTGAAAAATATCTTTAGTGCAACTGCTAAAAATAAAGGAAAAGATTATTGGTGTTCTTGGGTAGATAAAACGTAAGCTTGGTAATTATACAGATACTGTGTTTCAACTCTATAAATGGTCTAAGGAAGGACAGGTAAAGGAACAACTCCCTAAACTAAATAAGTTATGTTTGATAAGATAGTGGATTAAACCTCAACACAGTAGCATGAATGGCAACTAGAGCGGGAACAAAGTGTCTGCTAGTTATTTCGTGATCATAGAACTTGAAGAATATTTCAATTTTAATACATAGTTACTCTCATGGGAGAAGGTAAAGATGTATGGATCTTGCTTGACAACAAGGCAGGTAGCTTCTCGAAACAAACTTCTAAGATTACGTATATTGTAAATAACAAAACTTGTTAAGTATAGGGGTTTAAGTGTCATCATTTATAATTAAGTTTTTTATTAAAATTGTAAAATTAGATTGGCAGGTTTAATTTGCAAATGTGGATTCTAATCATCGATGTGTTGGAACGTTTATATAAGTATCAACTCGCTTAATAAGAATAGCCATAAATGTATTAATAAGGATCAATGTAAGAACAAATCAGTAATCATAAATCCGAGTTTTGTGTGTTAGTCTTACTTAATCATCATTCAGGTATTTAATTGAAGTGAATCCAATATAAAAAAGCATTCTAGAGAGAACCAATCAAGAAAGGGCGTATAAAGAAATTAGGCGATCTGTTGAACAAGTGACCAGAAAACTAGTACTTAGATCCAAAAGAGAAGGAGAAATTCGATCTGGGCAGGTTTGAGATGACTTAAGTGATTGGAAAATTAGATTCTTCCCACGTTAGGTAAAGAACTCACAAGAAAATATGCAGAGAAAATATCAAATAACACTAAAAACATATTAACTATAGAAGAACCTTATTGAGTTTCTCATGTCCTATGTCAAACCGTATAGATTACAAAATTCGGTCCCTAAAGGTAAAGGCAAAAAAAGTACATATGTATATCTTATTAAGAATATAAACAAAAAAACATTAACTAATTACAAATACTAATTTGTTTTGCCCTCTTATTTATTGGATTTTCCATCAAGAGTGGGTCAGTTGCCGGCAAATCTCTACATTATTAAAAAAATTAATTAGAAATTGCAAAGTATAAACTAATTCATTGTTCATATGAAAATAAATAAATTAATGAAGTACAATATGTCTTTAAACTAAAGGCTGGTAATTAAAGCTTGCCTGTTACTGTTGCTAAAAAGTATAAGGGAAAGAGGCTGGCGGGAGAGAGATAATACAACTGTCGTAAAACGTATATACATACACCAATCTGCATGCAATACATCATATTCATCCACATAATTAACTTGATCAACATCCAAATAAGTTTACATCTAATTAAGATACATATTACAACGACACTCGATGAGTTCAATTAGATTTTATGATGGTTGAAACTATTTTTTAGGTTCTCTAATGTACTAACCATATATATATATATATATAATATGTATGTATATATATATAATAATTATATATATATGTGTGGTGTGTGTGGGTGTGTGTGGGTGTGTGTGGGTGAGGGTGTGCATGTGCGTGTTTGCGTGTCTACGTGTGCGCATGGCATGCGTGTGGTGTGTGTAGCACGTGCGTACGCGTGGTGTAAGCGTACGTGTGTACGTGTGTGGGTGCGTGTGCGTGTGTAGGAAATGATTCAAACAAGAACTCTATTATAGTGCCGAAAACTTGCATTACCATCAAAATCAATGAAAATCATATTTTTTATTTGGATAACATTATTACATTTTTAAAGATTAATGGTATTTTATGAATATAAGTAAATCAAAAGTGTAAAAAAGCTAACATTTGTATAAGATTTACTTAAACCTGCATACATATGTTATTTATTTACAAAACTTACACCAATACGAACTTTTTTACATTATGAATTTACACCAATATCTAAAAGACCATAAATTTTTATACGTATATTAATGGACAATCGAGTATTAGTCCGAACTTGGAAGTATGTAGCCAAAATAATGGTTTAAGTAACGGTGTGGTGAGGGCATGAGCCGGTTGATCATCGCCTACTAAGTGTGTGACCCTCAAGTGCCATTCTAGTATATGTAGGTTGACCCTAAGCACCATGAGATAGTGTTGCAATAGAATACATAATGTAACTGTTGTACTTCATCAATTTCTTATCACCTCCCTAATGAGTGTTAGTGAATGCATGAAACGGTTAATTCCGCTTCGGTAGATGATCTAGTATATGTAGGTTGACCCTTTGAGCACCATGAGATAGGGTTGCAATAGAAATAAATAATGTAACTTGTTGTACTTCACCAAATTTCTTTATCAACCCTAATGAGTGTTAGTGAATGCATGTAAATGTAAGGAAGACTGCCAATGAATCAACAACCATGAATAGTGAGCCATGCAGATAGGGTAGTACACGTTTAAAAGTTGACCAATGATTGGTGGATGAGGGCATGCATGAATTGAGATAACTTATTTACTTGAAAAGCAATGGTAATTCTTGCGATGGACAGATACTGTAGAGCACCTATAGGTGCTCTATACTCGGTTGTAGATGAAAGCAAGTCACCATGTGATGTTAACATGTCTGAACTAATGATTGGTGTTGAGACAGGGTTACAATCAAACATATTAGCAAGAGAAAGAATATCAAGTGTTGATACATATATGTACCTAGTTTATGTGCTCAATGTAAAAGTGTCATGTCTTACACATATGTAGTGAATGAGTTGATGCTATAATGTTTAATATTTCATTGTATTATGTGTGTTAAAGTTAATGAACTTACTATATAGATTGAGGTTGTTGTGCATAGTTCTCAGTCAATAATGATTGAGAGATGTGTTCAAACTTAGTCGTATGAGTCTTCATGCGAATGGAATATGCGAATGGACCATACGCATGAATATCTCTTGCTAATGGACCAGTTGCACGAATGAACTAGGAGACTGGATCAGTTGCACGATTGAGACATAAGATTGACTCAGTTGCACGATTAAGACATAAGATTGACTCAGTCGCACGACTAAACCTTCAGTCGTGCGTATGGATCAAACGCATGATTCAGTCGCACGACTGAACCATGCTAATGGTTAATGGTTCAGTCGTATGATTAGAAACCCATAACCTATAAATAGTACCTAATTCGTGGAAAAACATGACACTTAATAGAATTTCGACACATATGTAATCTAGCCGTCAGAGCGTCCAGAAACCCTACTCCAAGTTCATAGTTCATTCTTGATCGATTTCTAATCTTCTTAACATTTGTTTCATCGTTAGATCGATCGGGTTGGTCTCACTGATGGATCGCCAATCAAATAGGATTTCGCACTATTTGATCTGGTTACATGCATTATCAGTAGTACTCCGTACGTACACAGTCCTAACAAGTGGTATGAGAGCTGTGGCTCTTGATTTTACGTGTGATTCGATTGGTTTTGTGTAAGAATCAGGTTTTCATTAAAAACATCATCTTTTTGAGTAAAACAGTGTTTTCGACGTCTCCAGGTCTTAAGTTTACGTTTTCAGCTTACGGCAGATTAGGGTTTGTGAAAAATCCTATTTTGTGTCAAAGTGTCAAAAACCTTCGAATTTTCAATAACAACAGCCTCCAGTCGCACGATTGGCTCAATCGCTACGATTGGCTCAATCGCACGATTGACTCAATCGCACACCATTCGTACGGGTGAACATCTTCATTCGCCTGTCTCCATTAGCATACTCCATACGTCGACTGAATCAATCGCACAATTGAATTCATTTGCATACTTCAATGCATAACTCATCCGCATGACTGAGTCATCCGCATTGGTCATCCCATTTGTCCAATCGCCACGATTGACTCATCCGCATTTGTCCAATCGCACGATTGAATCATCTGCATTTGTCCAATCGCATGATTGACTCATCCGCAATCTGTCCATTCGCACGAGTGAATTAGTTTAGTTCTAAAGTTCAAAGTTTAAAAGAAAGGGAAGATCAGTTCTTTGTGTTTACTGCCAGTTGGGACTAACGGATCCAGAACCTTTTGCTTCTGGAAAATGAAATTGGGAATTACAATAAACCACCTAAATTGATAACGTTAGATGATTACCCACAATGGAAACAAAGATTTGAAATATATCTTAATGGAGTTGATCCCAACCTTGGAAATCTATCGAGACAGGTATAGTATGCCAGTGGTGCTGATGGTGTTAAATTAACCATGGGTGGTATGATTGATAGCCAGAAAGCGAAGTACAATGTTGAAAAGAAGGTGTATGCCTTGTTGACTCAGTCAATACCAAAAGACATATTCCATCAGTTTTCTGAGAACAAACAGGCAAAGAAGTTATAGGAAGCTTTGGAGAAACAATACGACGGGAATGCAACGTTGAAAGCTTTAAAGGCAAAGGCTCTGAAGAAGAAGTTTGATAACTTCTCTTCGATGGGGAAATAAAGGTTGAATGATGTTAGACAGGTTCTACCATATGAGAGTGAGCTGCACATCATGGAGTAACAAGTCTATAGAAGATAAGGTATCAAGCTTTGCAGATGGTTTGCCAGAGAAAAATCGGACTTGTGTGTGTCGAATCTGAGAGAATGATATTCTGTCACAGTTGGATATAAATGACTTCATATTGAAGTTGAGAGAGGAAGAACTGAGGATGAAATACAAGTCTCAGAAAGGATCTTATGACTAGAATCCTTCACTTTATAACTCCTCTCCCACTCCAACCAGTTCAGGAGCACCTCTTCAAACAACATTTGTGTCTAGTTCAGCCGCTCCTTCTCAAACCACAGCTTCAGGATCTGAAACATCAGGGTCATCTAGTACCCAATATATCGTACCTGAAGCAAATGCTACTAAGTTGAAGACCAAGAATCTCGTAAATATTACTGTGGAGGTTGCAAAGGAGCATATGTTCCTTCTAGCAGCGGTTGGTCATTCTTATGATGGTCTAGTTGCAGGGAAAATGGTAATTGCCATCTGGCGATGAAGACTATGAGTAGGTGGATAAAAAGAACTAGAAAGAATGGATATTATGTGGCTTTGGCTAGTGCTGTCAGAAGAGCGAACAAGTTTGTAATGAAGATGGACCAAACTTGGTAGGCATAAAAGATACTACCTTTCATTTCGACAAAACCAAAGTTACCTGCTTTAACTATGGAGAAAAAGGGCACTTCAAATATGAATGTGTTAAGCCCAAGAAAACAGGTAACGGAAATCCATTCTCAACCTTCACTCGTCAAGACAAACAAATGAGTGGAGCTACCTCATCAGGCAAAGAGACAAAGGCCTTGACTACTCAAGTGATAAAGGGCAGGATTGGACCTCCGTCTTGTGTCTCCGGATTATCAAATATTGCCTGTGTCGAGGGATTGGAGATGGACTCTACGAGTGAAGGGAAAAATCACAGTTGAACTAGTGGTGTCAGATAACGAAGATACTATGCATGTGGTAAATCACCTGGCTAAAAAAGAACTCAAAACGACAAGTTTAGAATCTCCAGCATCCAAGAAGCAAATTCTGGATTGATGGATGATACAACTGAATCCTCACAGGTAGTACAAGACCAACTCTTCAAATCATGCTTGTATTGAATGTAATAAATATAGAGAAAGCATGATCTTAAGTTTGCTAGGTTATTAGACCACAATGATAGTTTGGTAAATGATTTACAACTATGCACAGAGAAGCTAATCGGATTTTAAAACAAAACGAGTGCAGTTATAAGAGAAAATAGAACTTTTAAATAAACAACTAAGGGAAACCGAGGTTGTTGCGTTTAATCAAGCCAATGATATAAAGTTTATTTAAATTCTTGAAAGAAACTAAGAAAGAAAAAGCAGTTTTTGAAGTCGAAGTCAACTCATTAAAACAAAAACTGCACAGTTGGACCAGTCCTTCTTCACATAGTTCAAACACATAGTGAAAGAACGAAATAACAGGGAGGGGTTTAGGTTACAAAGTGGTTCCACTACCACATGAGATCATGTTAAATACTAAATGTCGACTAGTAAATAACAATCCAATTAAGGATCATGTGGTGTCGACTCCTCTAGTTAGTGATCTGGATTCATGGTAAACCAGGGAATTCTGTCACTAAACAGAATGAGGCTACTTTGATATCTAAAGGTAAGATGCCTATTGTGAATTTGGATGAACACTTGGAAAAGGTTAATGTAAAGTCAGGTTCAAAAATGTCTATTTGCGAATCCAAACTGACAAACCAGTTAACCAACCACGTGCTCCACATCAAAGTCCAAATAAACAAAAGGCTAAAGATGTTAAAACGTTCAAACAATGAATTTTGTTAAAGAAGCAAAAAACATCCAAACAAGAAGTGTCAAACCCAACCAGACTAAAGTCACACCTGTATCACACACTTCCCAACAAAAAAATAGTTCCATCAACATGTAGAAGGAAAATCTTGCTACTGTTGGGAAAGAAAGGACATATTGCTTCTAATTGTCTTATATCAGATCCTAGACAAAAAAATGAACTTTATGATACTAAACCACGTTCTTATAAAAGGAGGTCTATCTCTCACCAAAAAGAATTAATGAACCTAAGTTCAGACTGTAAGCCAGTCATCTGTTATTACAAATAGGCCTTACACAGAACTAGCTTATGGAAAGAAAGCCAAGTCAACTGTCGGATGATAAGAACAATATGAAGAATGATATGCCCTCACCTCAAATGACAGTGGGTTGAGTTCATGATGTGTGATCTCTGGGTCACCCAAGCCAATTAAGGCTTGGGTCCAAAACCTAAACTGATCATTTCCTTTAATGTGCAGGGTATCCATTACAGTGCTATCACAAACACCTGGATTGTTAATTGTGGGGCGTTTAGGCACATGACCGGGGAATTTGCTCTTCTTTTCAATGTCAAGCAAATTAAAGGGGGACATGTATCATTTGCTGGGAACAAAAGGAGGATACATCACAGCTCAAGGCGAAGTGGGAAACCAGAAAGTAAAGTTGATAAGGTCAAATACGTTCAACAACTACAGAAAACTTGCTTTCAGGTCTCCGGATATGTGAAAAAGGATCAAAGTGGTTTTGACATCAAGAAGTGCTATGTATTGTAGAAGGATTACATTATCCCGGAGGACCAAATCTTAATGTTAGCTTCAAGATATTAGGACTTATATGTCTTGGATCTGTCAAAAGCCTCCACAACCGATCATCACATTCAATGCTTCTGGGCAAAGGCCATAGAGAAAGACTCAATCTCCTGGCATAGGAGAATGGGACACATCAATCCATGGAAGATGAATCATCTGATCTAAAATGATTTAGTAAATGAAGTTAATGTTAGGAATTTTCAACTTTCGGATTTTTGTGTAGCATGTAAGAAAGGTAAACAGACCAAGAAGTCTCAAAGGCAAAGAAAGTAAATTCTATTGACCTGCCTCTTGAACTTCTACATATGGGTCTGTTTGGTCCTGTAGTACCAAAAGCATCATTGTGATCTGTACTGTTATGTAGTCAGTGATGATTACTCAAGATTCTCTTAGGTGATGTTTCTGAAATCCAAATCAGAGACATTGAATCTTTCAGTAACTACATTGGAATCTCTCTACAAGCTGAAAGTGAGACAGATTCGCTCAGACAATGGCACGGAGTTCATGAACCAGCGGATGGAGGCATTCTGTAAAGAGAAAGGAATTGTACACCAGTTCACATCTGCCTACACTCCACAAATGAATGGAGTTGTTGAACGAAAGAATAGGAGCTTGATAAAGACAGCACGAACGATGCTAGCCGACTCGAACTGACCATCCAATTTTGGAATGAGGCAGTTGCCAATGCATGTTACACCCTCAATCGAGTTTTGGTGGTCAAATGTCATGGTAAAACATGTTATGAGTTGCTCTAGCGACGTAAACCTAATCTGGAGTACCTCAAACCATTTGGCGCACCATGTACGCTGTTGAAGAAAACTCAGTCAGGGAAGTTCAGTGAGAAGGTTGAAGAAGGGATTTTTCTAGGATACATATACCGAATAAGAGAGTGTATAACAACTCAACGGGTCAAGTAGAAGTGTGGTGCAACGTTAACGTACAGTGATACACCACTGCCCTGCTGGAAAGGGACCATCATTCTTTTTCGACTATGATGGATTCTTTAAGTCCTTCAATATCGCTATCTCCCCTTCTGATGATGAGTTATCGACCAGAATAATGGTTGATGTATTAAATACACCGTCACCAGACTCGCCAACAACAGTCTCACTAGGTGAATCATCTAGTTCCTTAGGGGGAGCACTTGATGTAAGTGATTCTTCACTAAAGATGAAGAAGTGAAGACTGAACAGGTGGACCAGGAGGAAGAAGTTCCTACTACTACAAGTACCAGCATCAGATGTTGATGTCTCAGACACTTCGGAACCTCAAACTCCAACAGCTGCAGATACTGACCCGGGAATTTAAAATCTGGATGAGGAAGTAGTTGTTCCCACCACTCCCGGATCTCGAATACACGTTTATCATCCTCTGGACAATGTCATAGGGGATGTAGAATCGGGAGTTTAGACAAGAAATCAGCTATACTCAGCTGATTATGCCTCTGTCGTGGAAAAGGCTACCTTCACGGCGGTGCGTATCGATGTTTCGTGTCTCATTTTGAGCCAAAATATGTTAGTGAAGCCTAAACGATGAGGCATGGGTTAGTTCCGTGTAAGAAGAACTCCTTCAATTCAAGAAGCTAGGAGTATGGACACCGGTGGATAGACCAAAAGGTGCTAAAGTAATAGGCACTAAATGGGTCTTGAAGTGCAAGAAAGAGACCAAGGGGTCATAATAAAAAACAAGGCTTGACTTGTCGTTCAAGGTTTTAGACAAGTCAAAGGAATCGATTACAATGAAGTGTTTGCACCTGTGGCTAGAATGGAAGCAATCTGTATCTCCTAGCCTATGCATCTTACATAAAAATCAAAGTTTATCAACTAGATGTCAAAAGTGCATTCCTTCATGGGGAAATCCATGAGACAGTATATGTCAGTCAACCCAAAGGGTTTGAGGACCCTTATCATCAGGACAGAGTTTACAATATGGACAAATCTCTGTAAGGGCTCCATCAAGCCCCAAGAGCTTGGTATGAAAAACTTTCGACTCATCTTGTGAAACACGGTTTTCGTAGAGGAGTGATTGATTGTACACTATTCATCATAGAAAAGGATGGTGACTTACTGCTCGTACAGATTTATGTGATGACAAAATTTCGGTTCCAGAAACGAAGAGTTATGTAAAGAGTTTGAATCTGTCATGAAAGCAGAATTTGAGATGAGTGCAATGGGGGAGATGAAGTTCTTCCTAGGATTACAGGTGGATCAGACACGAAAAGTAATCTGCCTACATCAAACTAAATATGTAGGGGATATCCTCAATCAGTTTGACATGGAGAACGCTTCAGCTGCCGGAAATCCACTTGCCACGAATCACGATGTGGCACCCGACGAAAATGGTGATCTAGTTAATGCTATAATGTATAGAGGAATGGTCGGATCCCTTATGTATCTCACAGCATCTTGACCTGATATCATGTACGTGATGTGTCTCTACTCCAGATATCAGGCAAAATCAAAAGTCAACCATCTCATAGGTGTTAAATGAATTTTCCGTTATCTGAAGGGTACTCCAACACTTGGGTTGTGGTATCCTCATGATGATGATTTTGAGCTTACAGTGTATGTGACTCGGATTATGGTGGTTGCAAGATAAACTACAAGTCAACGTCTGCAAGATGTCAATTCTTTGGGAGAAGTTTAGTCACCTGGCAGTGTAAGAAGCAGACATCAGTTGCTCTGCCAACTTGTGAAGCTGAATATGTTACTGGTGCAAGTTGTTGTTCACAGGTCATTTGGATTCAAGAGTAAATGCGTGACTACGGTTTGCAATTCTCTAACACTTCTAATTTTGTTGATAACTCTGCTGCTATTGCTGTCACCAAAAATCCAGTCCAACATCCTAAAATTAAACATATCGGAATTAAGTATCACTTTATACGTGACTGTTTTGAAAATCAATTAATCAATGTGGTCAAAATAAATATGGATTTTCAATGCGCCGACCTCTACACAAAAGCATTTGATAAACCGAGGTTTTTATATTTATTAAAGGTTAATGGCGTGATAAACTGACATTATTTAATTTTTTTTATTTTATTTTCCTGTTTATTAAAATCCAAAAAACATAAAATATTTTCAGTTTTAGAATTTTAGAGGGAGAATAGGTTAGATTAGAATTAAATTAGCTGCTTTATTTAATTACTTAAAAAACAAGGGAGAATGAAAGCTTAGCTAAAAGGAATATAATCAAATCTGTGATTCTGATTCAACGTTTATGGAAAATAATAGTACACAGGGAACAAATTGTTTGGGACTTCAAAAGAGTTTAACTGATTAAGATGTAAAATTCTAAGTATAAGTCTGAAAAGTCTAAGCAAAATAAAAGGAAAAATGATAGTAAAACTAGTATGCTACCAAGGTAACATATAGAAAGTAGACCTAGAGGCTGCTAGCTCATTACATGATGTGTCGGTAGATTCAACACAATAGATGAGTAGACCTCATTGGTGATTTCAACTACAAACTAAGTTGTTCAACTTGCTGTCGGTTTCCATCTTATCCCTGGTTAACACAATCAACGCAGTTCCAATAAGGGGTGAAGAGCAAAATAAACGCCACAAATGTGTGCGGATGACCATAAAAAAATGAGCAAAGCACATGGGAAAATCGAAATGCAATCAAGCTAATAACTTACGTTGTTAGTGCGTTATGTGCAAAAGAAAAATAAATGCTCTAACAAGAAGATGGGTTGTGTGCCTCTCTGTTGTGCGGTGGCATTGACTTGAGGATAAGCATAACCTAAATATTCTAGAATTCATGTGTTTGCGCCTCTCTGCTATATGGTGGCACTGATATGAGGCTTGGCATCTCTTTGAAAGCTCTTAGAATAGTTTCTTCTTGTCAATATACCCATATAAGCGTGGGATCCACAAATGCTTGTTGAAATAATTAAACCTTAAATCATCAAAAATGTGTGTTTAAAATTTGTGTATGGGTTTAAGAGGACAAGCATACTGACAATCAATGTGAGCTGCAGTTCTTGAAAGTCAAAATCATTATGTGCACCTAGTAGCTCTAGTATGATTTCCTAAAATTGCTATTGACTCTTAGGCAAAACAAGAATCTAGCATCAGAATAGTATATTAAAGTGTCCCAAATGATTCTGATACCCCTGTATGATTTCATAATGAATTGTACCAGACATGATAAACTAGAATTGAAGCTGTGCTGTCCAGGATGTAAAATCGATTAGAATTACTCTAATAGGTTTAAATCCATCACCAAATAAAAATACAAAAATCTGTCTTGTTCTGTTCTTTTAATTTCAAGTTGTTTTATTTATTATTTTTAGTCATTGGTAGGTAAAAGTCAAACTATGCATTTGAATTAAATCTGTAAATCACTCACTAAAATGGGTCACGTCTGAGGTGACCAATCGGGTTTTGAATTTAAAAGGATCACGTCTGAGGTGATCGCATAAGGTTTAAGTTAAAAGGATCACACTTGAGGTGATCAAACACTTTTTCAAATTAAAAAGATCATGTCTGAGATGATCACCGGTCATAACGTCTTATCAATAATTAAAATGTTAAGTATTTGAAAGTGCATAATGTCAAACTCATAAGTATGAGCCATTCACACGACTAGACTATAAGTATGGACCAGTCGTACGATTGGATCATACGTTTGGGCCAATCGCATGATTGAACCATACGTATGGACCAGACGTACTATTAGACCATATGCATAAGTCAATCCACACAATTGATCAAAAGAGTGAACCAATTGCATGAATGGATGTGACTGACTGAGTCAGTCGCACGACTGAACATGACTGACTGAGCCAGTCGCACGACTGAACCCCAATCGTCCAAATGTAGCGTGCGAAGAGGTCCAGTCATCCGATTGAAGATAAAATCAATATAAATAGGGTGAAGTCACTCGCACATTCTCATCACCCTTCAATCGCTCCCAAATCGCACGAAAGCAAACATACTCAGACAAAATTTGATTTCATCGATTCGTTATGTGATTGTGATACTAATGTGTACGCACTTCATCTACAGGTACTTAGTGACTGAAATCGCACAAAATGCTTGGCGTAATCATACCCTAACAGACCCAATTTGATTAAAATCAAGAAATATGTAAAAACCTTCAAATAGCCACCTAAATGTGCAAAATCGTTAAAATAAAGGACATACAGTGATAGTTAGGGTCCCTAAGAATCTAACGAGTCTAAACGCAACGTTTAACATCATGTTTTGACCTAGATTCAAGGTTAGACTGTCGAACAAAGAGTTAGGCGAATGGACACTCTGAATGAACTTCAATCGCACGATTGAGCTGGGTGAATGAATCAATCGACCGAATGAACAAGGCGTATAAGGTCAATCGCACGATTGAACTCAGCCGCATGCTCAATCGCCTGGTTAAACTCAGCCGCATGCTCTATCGCCCAATTGAAGTCAGCCGCTTGTCCAATCGCTCGACTGAACTCAGTCGCATGCTCAATCGCACGACTGAACTCAGTCGTATGGCTCAATCGCATGATTGAACCAGAATGATCTTAGAACAATTTAAATTTCAATAGTTTCTGTTATGGACAAATCTCATGTTTATGTGTCTTGTGTTACATAACATGGCATATAGGTGGATCACCAACACCAAGCACAACTTTGTGCTCACTTGGATGCCACCACTCAGAATGCTACTGAGTTTGTTGGTATCATTGCATTTCTAAGGAGATCAAGGATCTACACAGCCATATCTGGTCCATGCACACCCTACCAGTCTATACAGCAGGCCTTTGGGAAGGTGCGTCAATTGATAGATCTACTAAGCCCTACTGCATTCGGAGCATCATTTTGGGCAAGAGATTGAGGTTATTGTCACAGACCTTCGACGGGTACTGGACCTGAGTGATGATGCTGCCTACCTAACCAGGTTTCATCCTCTTACCGTAAGGGGATGTTTTCTACGGATGAAGTACACTGGGGACATCAACGCAGGTGTGCTCAACAAAATCAACCTGTGTCCCTAGTTCAAGTACCTAGCACATGTCATTCTAAAGTGCATTGCTTCACAGAGGGATGGATTTGATAATCTATCTGACCAAATCCAGAATGCTTACATGGCACTGGTGCTAAATCACCCCTTCAACTTCTCCAAGATGATCTTCTCCTACATGTTCGAGAACCTTGAGGCCAAGGGTAAGGAGAGCTTCTGCATGTATCCAAGGTTCTTGTAGATGATCATAGATGAGAAGCTCTCTACTACCCAAGGAGAAGGACGACGTAGTGATGTTAGAGGTGATGGATGACACACTCTAGGAAGGATGAAGGTGTACAGGGGGAAGCAAGTGAAACCCCTGTCAGGAGATTGTTCAGGCACTTGGCCAGTGCTGATTATGTGGTGCTAGCTCGCAAGAAGTGGCGTCACGATGACAGCGATTCAGATTCTGAGCCAATTGTTCTACCCACCGACGACACCGATGACGATGACCGTGGTGATGGTGGAGATACAGGCCCCACTCCATCTAGGGCCACTGCCACTGAAATACCATCTCCACCATCCACCCAGAGTAGCTTGGCCATAAAAGCCCAGTTTACCAGGCAATCCTATTGATCTTCTTGTAAGGGAAATAGGCTTCATTCCTATCTCCAAGCCAATAGGGAAAGTCAGGTCAAGAGAGAGTCTCTTTCCGATTAGTAAAGAAAAGTAATAAGGCTTCCCGGCTCACCTGAGAGTCTATCACCCTTCGCTCCTGCAGGTCGGAGGGGAAGAAGAAGGGAAGAGTACAATGGAAGGGGCCTAGGAAGATGTTCAACAACCATCTCCTTTCCGTCCAGAATGTAGAATGTAAACGAAACACATGCTTCACTCTCGCAGCAAGGTTGTTGCCACTGAGAGGGGGATTGCGGCGGTTGGTGGACGCCAGGGCGAGTCCGGGGATGCTGCTACCGATATCACTGATCCTTCATACATCCCGGAGCAGCCCATGAGCCCAGGGGGAGCATCCTTCTCCAAGGGATCTAGGAAGAAGAGGATGGCTCAGCCCCACAGCTTGAAGGGGAAGAGAAGTAGGATTACACTAATCACCACCTCTACCACAGCCACCACTACCTCTACCACACCTACCATAACCACCACTACCACTACCACACCTCCTACTACCTACCACTACCACATCTCCTCCCACACCACTACCACTCCTCCTACCACCACCACCATAGCCAACCCTTCACCATCCACTCCTATACCACCTCCCATATTCACCACATCCACCACTACCACCACCAGCCACCAAGCAGGTACCTCATCCCACTCTACCTTCACCACTGGACCCACTCTATCCTCCATCAGTAGAAGAATCTAGCCAATCTAACCGGATGGTGCTAAAGTTGCTAGCTGCCGATGAGCAAAGAGCTAAACAGCTAAACCACTGATGGAGCTCAATGCTGCTCAAGCTCAGCACATTACACAACTTTAGGAGCAGAATGTTCATTCGGTCAGAGGATTGAGGATTTGGAGGCAAAGAATAAGAAGATCATGCTCAGGCTGAAAGGATTAAAAGATGAGCCTGTAATGATCAGGGAAGGTGAAGGTGATGATGATGGTGATAATGATGATGATGATGATGATGATGATGAGTCTGGTGAAGAAGATGAAGGTATGATGAAGGGTCAAGGGTAAGAAGAGAGGAGATGATGATGATGATGAAGGTGAAGGGGCTGCATCAGCCTCTGCTCAAGGTCAAGAAAGGCGGACTAAGAGAGCATAAGATCAGGGAGCATCACCCTCAACCCTATAGTTGAAGAATTGACGGATTAGGATAAAAGTATAGATTAGATGTTTTGCATTTAGAAAACTTTTGTACTTGATTCAAATATTAAATTATGTAATTAATGTTTAAATTTATGGATTAATTACTAATGATTGAAATATGTTAAATGCTTAAATCAGCAAATCAAACCTCTCAGCAAGATGAATAGATGTTGCTCCCCTGCAGCAATTCAAGTCTTAATTTACCATGATTCTTGATTTGCAAGGGATTGTCAGACGGTTGTTGAGCTACACTCCTGAAGAATGAGAAATCATACATGACCTGACAATGAGCTAAATCCAGATGAGCTGGTCAAAGATGCTCCTACAGTTGATATGACAAGTGACAATGAGCTTACCGATGTCGACGAAATAGAGATTAAGGATGTCACGACTGAGACTATCTAGAGTACACTGACCAAGAGGGAAATGTAATCCCCGACTTGGGTGAAAGTCTCAGTAGTGCTATATTTGAAAAACTGGATGAGATGGAGAAAGAAAAAGAAAAAAAAGCACAGCCAAGCCTCAGATGCAGATATTGAAATCAAGAAGGCTGAATGGGCAGCTTGTTTTGCAGATATGAAAGCCCAACGCGCGCCGACAAAGCAAAATGCCTACACAAAGCTCTACAGAGTCAAAAGACATTAGAAAGTGTCAGGAAAGGTTATAGCATGGGCGTATTTTGAAGATCTAAACGTTTATTTGTAAAGAGGGAGAAGGGAATAACGTACTTTAGATATCCACATGATCTGAAGACTCTCTCAGGTTTTGAGCTCAACCAACTGGCATACTTAAATCTGCTATATGCTAATCCTAGAAAGATGTTAGGTTGGTTTGAGGCTGCCCTACAGAAGGAATACCACACCAGATGGGTAAACTTCAGACCTCAACAACCAAAGAGGTACATTCGTAGGTCTGAAGTGGATCCCATATCTGGAAAGCCTAAAGTCGTGTTGAAGTGGAGTACCCCACGCATAATGTCCAAGATTCCCTTACGGGAAATGCCTCAAGACTTCACTCTACACTTCAAATGGTGGTACTATGATTGGAGGACGGGTGAAGCGGTCATTGTTCTAAATAGAGAGGAAAAAGGAAACTATCAGGGTATTCGACCCATGTGGCTTACCACTTGCCTGATGATGATGTCTACACCTTATACAAGTGGCCACTATTCTATGACGCACAAGATATTGTACAAGCTCTCTAATTCCAAAATGTCATAAGGCTCTGCTCTGTATTTGAAATACATGCCGGAGTCACAAGAGAGGAGAAGTACAAGAAATTTGAAGAGCTTATTAAGAATGTCAGATAGTAGATTAAACAAGGTCTAAGGGAGAGTTTTTGATACATATATGTACATAGTTTATGTGCTCAATGTAAAAGTGATGCAGTCGGAAACAGAGAGATAGATAATTAAGCCTGTTGATTCAACAAGAATACAAGGAAAAATTCTTCTGACTATCGTTGATTCACAAAAAATACCGATAATCAGGGTTTACACTAACACACACTGTGATAGAGAGAAAATAGATGTTTCATAAACTTCAATAATTCTTTCCCTCATCTCTTACAAACATATAAAGAAACAAAACCAAATTCGAATGGGCCACAAAACATGAATGGGTCGAAAAACTGGGCCAAATGTAAAGTTTAACAAAATGTAAAAATAAGACAAAAACGTAAATAACTCATAAAATAAGCCTTTGTGAAAATTTGCTCCTCGGTCCATGGTCGTTTTGATTGGTCCTGGGCCTGGAACGGGGACTTCTAGCCCAAGTTATGCTCATTTTAGTGAAGCCCCTTTTGATAAGCGATCTTGGGCCTCCAAAAAGGCTAAAGCTTGCTCATCCACACTTGGGCCCACATCAAAAAGTCTATCATGTCTTACACATATGTAATGAATGAGTTGATGCTTATAATGTTCAATATTTCATTGTATTATTGTGTGTTAAAGTATAATAAACTTACTATATAGGTTTGAGATGTTTGTGCATAGTTCTCAGTCAATAATGATTGAGAGATGTGTTCAAACTTAGTCGTATGAGTCCTTAATGCGAATGGACCATGCTAATGGACCATACGCATGAATATCTCATGCTAATGGACCAGTCACACGACTGAACCAGGAGACTGGATCAGTTGCACGATTGAGACATAAGATTGACTCAATCGCACGACTGAACCTTCAGTCATGCGTATGGATCAATCGCATGATTTAGTCGCACAACTAAACCATGTTAATGGTTCAGTCGTATGGTTGGAAACCCATAACCTATTAATACCACCTAATTAATGGAAAACGGGACACTTAATATAATTTCAACACATACTTGTAACCTAGCCGTCCAGAGCGTCCAGAAACCCTACTCCAAGTTCATAGTTCATTCCTAATCAATTTCTAATCATTCTTAATGTTTTTTTCATCGTTAGATCGATCGGGTTGTCGTTCTCAATGATTGGATCGCCAATCAAATAGGATTCCACACTATTTAATCTGGTTACACGCATTACCAGTTAGTACTCCGTACGTACACGGTCCTAACATCAAGGATGCATTTTAATTTTGAAAGAAGTAAGACTTTTGGTTGTTGGAGAATTTCTACCCTGAGGAAATAAGAAAGTGAGTCGAGTTCCTTGAGGGGTAGTTTGTTAACAAGGGTAGTGATGAAGGAGTTTAAGGTGGAAGGTGAAGGACCTGTGATGATTATATCATCAACATAGAGATAATTTAAGATGGGATATGTGCCTATCTTATTAATGAAAATTGAAGGATCAGAGATGGTGGATGTAAATTGTTATAAAAGATTAAGTTCAGTGTACCAAGCTTGAGAAGCTTTTCAAAGACTACGCATGGCTTAATTTAGTTTGCAAATATGAGAGGGGTGAGTGGAATAAGTGAAGCTTGGGTTGTGCGGAGATGGAGGATGGATGGTTTTACCATCAAGATAACCTTTTGGCAACAAGCACAACCTTTACATGCTATAATAATCCATCAGGGTCATATTGTTCTATACCCGAATATAGCCAACTAGATTGTGAGTTGTATTTGGTTGAACAAGTGTCCATGTGCGGTTGCATTGTAATGCACTGAATTCATCTTGCATGGCAACATTCTAAAAAGGATGGTTTAGAGCTTGTTTTAATGGAAGTTGGTTCAAGAAGCACGGTTCTGGAAGTGTTGTATACAATAAAATCATCATTATAGTATTGGGGTTTGGCTTAAGATGTGGGCGGGTATGTATAGAAGAAGGAAGGGGTGGCTGTGAAGTGGTAGGAGTACTCTTGGATCTTTGGTTATAAGTTTTAAAGGGTTTAGAGTAAAAGGCAGATGGGAAGGTTATGTGTAGGGGTTGAACCTAAAGCCTTGAAAAATCAAATCAAAATAAAGAAGAAGTTCAAGTTTTCAAGCGAATAGTTAAACTAGCCATGCGACAACTACGTGTCGCGTGAGAACTAGATTCTTGCGTGAGTAGTATTGTTCGCACGAGAACATGTAGTTTAGTATAAATAGTTAGCTTTCTTTTGTATTTAGTAATGCTTGATCACTTTCTACATTTGTATTTAATTGTAATCCTTTAAATTCAGAGAGAAATAAAGAAGTGAAGTTATTTACATCATGTCAAATCATTCTATTCTTCTACTTCTCATCCATATTGTTTACATTTTGCTTACTTAATTATGAGATCGATCTGAATATTGTAATGATCCTTACAATTGGTATCAGAGTCTTGTTGCTCTAGATCGATTGAGAAGAACATTATTTGAAGAATTCGTAAGTTCATTACATTTGGTTCTTGAAGTTTGAGCTTATTTTAGTTATTTGGAAGATTATGAAGCTATCTTTTTCGATAATCGGTGAATTGATGATAGTTTTTTGGATTAAACAAGTTGTTTTGAATCAATTAGAGAAACTAGCACTAATTCAACAATTTTTTAAATTGAATCTAATCAATTTGGTGTAAATTGAACACGAAAAGCTTTGATTTGGACAAATTGAATCAAGTGAAAAATTGTTTGTCCTGTGTGAAAAATTACCATTCGCGCGAAAAGACTGAGTTTCGCACAAGACAATTAAGAATTGTTATAGAAAGATACCTTTCATGCAAAAACTTAGACTTTTGCAAGATTTAGTTACTAGACTTAATGCGCGATAAGTTGCTGTTTTTTCATGCGAGAATTTTTGAATTTTGAAAAAAAAAATTCTGAATTTGTTTTAAGAATTTTCAATGCCAAATCTGAAGCACATCACTACTACCTTGAATCTCGACAATGAGATTGGCATAAAATCAAAGCCTCCCTATCTACTAAATAAGGAAGATTATCCAGATTGGGATTATCATTTTCTAATCATGTGATATATACTGAACCCTAGATGATGAGGTCTAACAAACAAGGCCCGTACATTCCTCTATACAAGAATGAGAAAGAAGAATGGGTCATTAAACCAGAACATCTGTGGGATGAAGATGATCTTAGGAGAATGGAACTTGAAAATAAAGCTTTATGCTGCTATCACAATGGCACTCACAACTGAGATAGAACAAAAGTTTAAAGATTATATTAAAGCTAAGGATTTATGGGATGCAATAGAAGAACAAGTTATGGGAAACAAGGATATAAGAGACAACAAAATGATATGCTCAACCAAGATTTCAATATATTTAATCATATTCTTGGTGAGAATTTGGAAGCTCAATGTCTAGGTTTGTAAAATTGATCATCAAAATGAAGAGTGCTAGGATAACTCTGGAGAATATAGTAGTTAACAAAAGCTATTAAATTTTGTATCTTATAGCTCGAACAAGAACTGCATTACCATTAAGAGAACCAAAGATCTATTTACCTTGTCTCTAAGTGATCTCATCTCTATTATCAAATCCTATGACATGAATGACAAGCACAAGGTTGCAAATTACATCAATACTATGGTAGCTAAAGCATCAGCTTTGTATGCTAAAATGGCAAGAAACCCGAATTACTATGTTAGCTACTCTCAACTGTGCCAATTACAACAATCATTATCTTCTGCTCACTCAAATGTGAAAGATCAAGCAGTTCTCAATCCTTACCTCAATATCCAACTATTCACTAAAATCCGTATGTCCAAACTCAAGCCCAGTCTCAATATCAAGCCTACTCACTAATCCAAATCACTCAATCGATACAACAAGATTTTGTTGTGAACTCTCAACCCAACAGGCAAACCATTCAAATAGTTGAAGAGCATCTGGCTCTTTTATATAATTCATGAATAGCTATGTAGCCTTTTTTACTGGATGAATCAATCCACCTAACATCTTGGTGATAACTTACAACAAGTAATCCCAATGATGTTGAAGAGAATGATATAAAATATCAGATGACGACAGTGGTATATAGAGCAAAGAATTTTGCTGGAAGAACATAAAGGAAGGTTTTTGGTATAAACAACTCCAGAAAGATAGGTTTTGAAAGTCAAGTCTAAGGTGTTATGATTGGTTAGATCTAAGGATAGTTCATCAAAGACCAAATCTCTTGTGTCTCAAACAAATGAGCACTATGATTGGTTAGCTCAAATGGAAGCTTTGGATATTAAGATGTCCACTATTTGTTGGTTGAAATACAGACTGATGAAGAAAATTTAAAAAAAAAATTGTTTGCTGAGTTTGTTTCTGAAGATATGATTAGTGGAGTTTTTGCTAAAAACAAGAGTCAATGGTCAAGAAGGGCGATAATAAGATAGAAAGGGGGAAGAAGTGGTTGCTGAAGATATGCTGAACTTTGAAAAGATAGCTATTGAGATACTCTAGCTCAAAAGTTATGTTTGATGGAAAAGCTATTGAGTTTACTCCAGCTACTTCTTGCGATATTCAAGAAAATGCTATTGAGATTACTTCGACATATGTAGCAGTCAAGATCGGTCAAAAGACCATCATGGTAAATGTGATCCATGAAGAGACAAAAAAGAAAGCTGAAACAAATAAGGTATATTTTAAAACTTTGTTCTAACAAATGTATTGAAAAGGTTAAAAAATATGGAGTTCACAATGAACGTTTGATTTTGAAGTTGAAAAACTTCAACATCAAGCACGAGAATATAAACCAATGAGAAAGTTTTCAAAGAAAAGATATATGGACTAAACAAATAATTTATCAGTCAAAATTAAATCTTTATGTAAAGACTGTAATATAAAGGATTTGTCAAATCATAATGATGACTTTTTTGGGAAATTAACAAATTAAACAATGAACTCTTATCTTCAAAACTAATTTTTGAAAGGTTTGAATTATCTTCAACTATGGTTGAAGGTATAATCAAGTCTAAATAATATAGAAAATTAGTGGTGGTAAATAAGGAGTTGGTTACTCTAATATTGCATCACAATTAATCATGATTATCCCCATTGCATTCATCAATTAACATTTGTGATGAAGAGACCTTTGGTTTAGGTTTTTCAACCAAAGTCCGATTAACACCTTCGATCAATATTTTATTGACTCTTGACCCCATCATAAAAACTGAAAATAAAATTAATCATGACAATTCTTTTGCAAACGGTGTGAAGAAGGAAGGATTGGCTGAAGATTGGAATAGTGATGAAATAGATTTGAAAATAATAAAAATTGTAATGACAAATCTCCGTATAATTCATCATCTTTGATTAATGAAAAGTTGGATGTTTTGAATGTTCCTAATGATTGTTTAATGATATCATACAAAAAAAAAAGAAATTAAAATCCAAAATAGATTTCAAGACAAATGAAAAGAAAAGAAATTCACCATCTTTATCAGACTTGAAAACTAATTCAAAAATAGATTTATTTCTAAAGGCAACATTGATAGTGAAGAGTATAATTTTAAAGAAACAAATGCAAGTTCCTTTAAAAATAAACCTTCTATTATTGTTAACCATGTGAAACAAGATATGTGTAGTTTAGGTACAAAATAACTTGGTCCACCTACAGTACATTCATTTTACAAGTATAACTGAACATTTAAATCCTCATTTGTATATGAAGCGAATCATAATGAATAAGGAAAACGAGAGACCGTTAAAGAATCTATAAGCCAAAGAAATACTAAAGCCAGGTTCTATGATAACTATGGATGTTATCATCAATAGTTTGAGAAAATGATTCAAGAACATAATGTGTATCATAATAAATGTTGTTATATGTGTGGAAAGCCAAATCACATGGCTAGAAATTGTCATCATCAACGTTCATTGAAAAGTAAACAAAGATTTCACATGGCTAGAAATGTCATCAACAACGTTCATTGACAAGTAAACAAAGATTTCAAAACTCTATTGAAAATAATAAAAAAAATCTTTATAAATGCTAAATTAAAAGGAATTTAAGTCAGTCAAACTTATTCACCGACAACAAAATTGCAATGATGACAATCATCTTTCACACAAAACACTTTCAAGAAACTGATTAAACCAATTCGAGAATGGAAGGTGAAAACAATTTCATTAGAACCTAATGTTCTTGAAGATTATATATTCAATGATAAAAGAGATATGATATTGATATCAGTTTCATATTTGGATGAAAAAAGGTATACTTAAGTCTATAATGGTTTGGGTTCCTAAAACAGAATAAATCTATTATTCATGAAGGAACATCCTAGACCCAACATCAATAGGTTGACACGTTGACAATGGATGTTCAAGGAATATGAATGGTAATATATCCATGTCACATAACATCAAATCATACAACAGAGGATATGTTATATTTGCCGGAGACAAAGGTGGCTAGATCACTAAGAAATGTATAGTGTCAAACGATGTGTTAAGCTTTGAGGATGTCAATTTTGTTGAGGAAGTTAAACATAATTTGTTAAGTGTCTCATAAATTTGTGACAAGCAATATTCAACACACTTTATAATAAAGAATACTTAATTTAAAACTAGGATTTGTACTTCCTGAAGAATAGGTTTTATTGAGAACACCAAGAGATAAAGACCAGCATTATTGAGAACACCAAAAGAATACTTAATTTTCAAACCAGGATTTAAAACCAGGATTTGCTTAATATGAATGGATTTCATTCATTTGTGACAGCGTCGTTTTTATTATCTAAAGCATCCAAAAGGGACACATTGCTATGGCATTGTCATCTGGTCATGTCAATATTAAAAACATGAACAAATTGGTCAGTGGAAATCATATTGTAAGTCAACCATTAAAAGAGTATTAATTATTTGAACATTGTCTGTCATGTTCAAAGGCCAAACAATATAACTTTCTTATAAAGCAGTTCCTCATACGGAATTTGACTTTATTCTTCAACTGTTACACATAGATCTATTTGATCCGATAAGTGTTTTGAGTTAGGACATCATGCTTATTTTTTAGTCATGACTGAAGTGGGTAACTTATCAAGGTTTTGTGAATACACTAATACCATGCTAAAACACACTAAGAGTTATAGTCTAGTCCAGTGTTATAAAAGGCGGGCTAGGCGGCCGACTAGGCGGGGATTAATCGCTAGTCGGCCCCTAGCCTCTTCGATTATGGCTAGTCGAAGCTATTAGGCGCTAGGCGGAGCCAGGCGGCAGTAATCGGAGAAAATCGGGGGTAGTCGGTGTAATCGGGCCTAGGCGGTGGTTACGGTCAAAGTTGGTCAACCTTTATTTTTTTGCTTATTTAGATCTGGTTCAAAAGAGAGAAACCCATTTAACCTAAAATCACCTCCTCCCTTGCTCCGATGAACCCCCCTTGTGGCCTTGCTCTAGTGTAATCGAGCCCCTTCTTCGGGGACCACAACAGCAGCGGCGCCCCCCTTGCGCGCGACCTCAGCAGCAGCTCCGGTTCTCTTCTTGCGCAGCAGCTCCGTTCTCTTCTTGCCTTCTTGGTAAAGAACTGATTTGTGAAATTATGATTTGTAATTTACGATATAGTGATATATTATTATATGTATTTTGAATTTTGTGATATATTATATATATTGTGAATTTTGTGATATATCACAATATATATTGTTAGATATATTGTGAATTTTGTGATATATTATATATATTATGTGTTGAAATATTTGATCTCTAAACTTTAAAAACTTAGATTGTTATTTTTATGTTAGTTAATTATGTTTGAAGTATAATAATCCTAACTATATATATAATTATAAAAGATACCTATAAAATCTCCAAACCAATTAATTCCGATGAATCCCTAGTCCCCACCTCACCGCCCGACTAGCGCCTAGCGATTTTTTACAACACTGGTCTAGTCATACTCAATCCAGTTACTTTTTTGACTCAAATCATAATATATATATATATATATATATATATGAAAATATCAAAAAGAAAAAGAAGATTCAAAATCAAAATCAAAAGACAAAAGAAAATAACATGAAAAAGAAGGCAAAAGACCATATAGAATAAAAGATGCCAATAAGCACACTAATAAAATATATATCTTAGACATCCATATTATATGATAATACTTTCTTCTTTGAGAATATGTTATGCCACATGAGTCCGGATGACAGTTAATAAGTCCTACAACTTGTAATACTCTATGATCAGAAAAGTTTCTCATGCTAGTTATCCTCAAATAGATATTATCTATAACAATAATTAAATCTCAGAAAGCATATCAAAAATGAAAGGTTTAAGTCAAATTGGGGTTATTTGAAATCTTCATAATATCTTGAAGAAGGATAAGGGTTTTGCAGGATTTTTTATTATGGAATCCACTAAAATCATAAACTTAACCAAAACATGATAAAATCACAACTTATGTGTCTTAATAAACTTGAAGTCTAAGTTTAAGAGTATACAATATATTGACAATCAACATAAACAGTCTTGTATATAATAATACTGGAAGATGGTCAATGATTGATTTCAAAAGGAATATGATCCTATACTTTAAAATTTATCAAAAATAATTAAGTTAACAGTATAGTATGTGTTTTAGTATGTTTATTTTTACTTTGTCTTTCTTTTGTGTTTATTTTTTTTTGCTTTGTTTCGTTTGTGTTTACAAAATTCAAACTTAAGGATGTTAGAATAATTGTAAACACTTAGCTAAATATAATCATTGTTCATAACAAATCAAAATGTTCAATAAAATGTTAAAATTTGATAAAATAAAAAGTTCAATTTTGACAAAATACAAAGATTGTAGCGCAAAAAGTTTCAAGTCGCGTGAAAGGTGTTGAATTGAGACAATTGACTTCTCGCACGAGAAGTCATAATGATTATAAGCATTTTTGAGCCAAAAATTTACTATTTGCATGAATAACTGAAAAATTTAATAAAAAATTTCAAAGTTTCTTTTCAATCGATTAATTGATCTAAGTGTTTATTGTTGTCGTCTATGTTTGTTGAGTGATTAAAGGTAAAAAGAATGTTTAACTCATTGATTTAAGTATGTTAGATTAGGACCGGAATATAAAAGGGACAAATATACGTTAAATTAAACAAACTAAACATAAAAACTTAAATAAGAATAAAACGATACTTAATGAACATATTTGATTGATTGAAACATTGAAAAATGATTTTGAACAGACTTTTCGCACACGAAAAGTTTTTGGAAGTTGAACCGACACAAAATGATTCAAATTAATTTGAACTTATCGTGTGGAAAGTTCCTGTCATGCGACAAGTTGAAATCAGTTTGAAACTCAAATTCATGCGATAACTAAATTTGTCGTGCGAACAAATGAATTTTCAGAATTATTAATTAATGCAACTACTTTAACATTTCGCACGAAAGTTTCAAAATTTCAAAATTTTTCTAAGCGTTGAAGTTTTCAAGTATGAATTCTTATTGTGTACTTATAAAGTTTGTTAAAAATTCAGATGGCTTGACATTTGGTTTTCAACAAAAACCATAATGCCATTTATTATCTGCGAGATGTTTAGGAGAATAAGGCTTTATTCAGATCCTTGATTAAAGGATTGAAGACATCTTGTATACATCATGCCATTACAGCAAATCCTATTACATACACACATCTTATAGATTAGTTTTGGAAAACAACTGCTAATGAGATTGATGCTGAGGGGGAGTTATGTATTACTGCTACAGTTAACGGAAAAAGGGTAGTCATTACAGTAGAGGTGATTAACAGTGTTCTACTGTTAGAGGATATTCCCGTGCACTGATCAAGATAGATGATGATGTATCAAAGGATTCTTTGATTCGTATGGGATACAATAATCATTATCCATCACTGGAGAAGAGGTACTTGCCTCCCTTCTGGAAGTACTTATTTCATGTTGTCATTCATTGTCTTAGCAACCTTAAGGCTGACATGAGATGTTGAGTGCCATTTTGGTTCACTGCTAGTTTCTTTAGTTGATGATCTTCCTTACAGCATATCCAAGGCTATTTTCTTAATAATGCAAAACAATGTTATAAAAGCTATGGGGAAGAAGTTTATTATGTACCCAAGATTCATTCAATTGATTGTAAATGCTGCTCATCCTGAGTTAGCAATATTTGATTCATCCACTTACTCTGTTAAGGTGATAAAGAAAGATATTTTCACATATCTTATAGGAGCTAGAGGAAATGGATGGATTGGGTTCTTATTTTGCTAAACTTGGAAGGTTTGTTGATGGATTCCAAGCAGAGGCATGATCAAAAGAGACTGAGACAACACATGTACATACTGATGATACAACTGCTACTTCATTTAGTGCCGCTCAGGAAGTTCGAAAGTTCTCAGAGTGGTAAGAAATCTGCTGAAGAAAAGGTTGATGATTGGTTAGAAGGTAGAGGAGACGATAGTGAGACTGATAGTGATCAAATAAAGAATGTGTCGTATATTCTACAAGAATGTCCCAGAGTACAAGAGACACCTACAAAACATACTGCTAATGATCGTGATGCAGACTTTATTCCTGATGAACTCATACACCTATGCAAGGCCGAAGGAAAAGGATGATAAGGGTTGTTGGTGAAAGTTCACGGGGGAAGGGTAGAGGACGTGGTGTTTAAGGAAACGTTGGACTCCAATGACCATGGTGACTACACATGATGTATTTATGCCTGATATTACAATCACAATTAGTGAGGCTACTACTCTAGTGATAGTCATAGAATCGACAACTATGACATCCACATCTATACTTGCTACTATTGCTATTGATGATATTTTGACGACTCTATAGAGACAACCAACTCACGATGAACTATTTGGCGATGCTGATTACTTCAATACTACTCCTGAACCAAGACCACAACCAGAGTCATCTTCTTTATCACCAATGAGGGTTACTTTGGAGCAGAGAGTCAATACTCTTGAGAGACAAATGTTGGAAAAGTCTAAAATAATTGATGGTTATATCGGAGTATGTATGAGAAGGATTAAAGGATTAAGAGTTTGGAGAGCCAACAACAGTTCATGTTTTGTTATGTTAAGATAATAAAGCAGAACTTAAGAGATGTCACCTCATGTGTGTATTCATCAATCACACAACAACAAAACACTAAGGGTGGAGAATCTAGTGGACAACAAGTTGCTGGTCTAGATCCGGTTGATGAGACGGTTATTGCTACAAAACATGTTGTTGATCCAGTTACTTCTGAAGAGACACATATACTGTTGTTGTTGATCAAGAACCTATTTTAAATATACCTAATCCGGCTACCGAGGATCAACTTTATCTTACATAGAGAGGCATTTATAGAGCCTGAGCATATAATGCCTATTCTGATCTATTTAATGATGATGATGATTTGGAAATTATTGATTATGGATTCTGTGATGAAGATGATGAGGATGATGAGGAGGATAAGGATGATGATGATGATGATGATGGTGATAATGGTAATAATGATGGTAATGATGATGGTGGAAATGATGATGTTATTTAAGGAGGTAATACGGGTGCTACTACTTGTACTTGTGGATCATCAAGAACTGCTAATATCTTTGAACCAAGTCCTGAAGATACAGTTGATTATACACCATTAGATCCCACCACAAAAGCTGAGTATGAGAATGTATTCAACTTATTCAGCAAAGTATTTTGGAAGAGAAGAGAATATGGATTATGGATCATTTGATGATTTGGATGAAGTTGTGGATTATACTAAATTTTGGGAATAACTTGAAAGACTTATTTCTCAGATACTTAATTAAAGAGGGAGAGTGTAACACCAGTTATTTATCTATTTTGAAGCCAACGAAAGAACAAAAGAAATAAAGTCCTAAGTCGAGGGACCAAACTCGCCAACGAAAGAAAGACGGGCGAGTGGGGGTATATAAAGGGAGAGGGCAGCCCTTACCCTCTCCTCACACCCCATTTTCAGCCATCAAAGAGGGGAAGAGAGAAAAAAGAGAAAAAGGGAGAAAATGTTGGTTCAGGTAGATTCAAGCGGGCAAAATCGTCGTGTAGCAAGTCAAACCGAAGCTCTACTTCTCGGTGTCATTTGTGTGAGTTCTAGGACCCCACTTTTACTTGTTTTCAAATGATTTTGGGGCGGAAAGCATAGAAAACCCGTTTTTGTATGTATGTGTGTTAGACCCATTTGGGTGTGTTGCGTGTGATGCGTTTAGAGGTTGTTTCTGGGCTTGTGTGTGCTTGAATGATGTTATGGTATGCATTTCTAATGTCTAGGATGGTTGATTTAGGCTTGGAATGGGGTTAGATGAGTTTGGAGGTCGAAAAGGGCAGTTTGCGTTCGGCTGAAACTGCATTCTACATCAGCTAGGGCTAGGCGCCGACTGGAGACCGAATGGAGGCCATCCGGCCGAATGGGGTGCGATTTGGTTCCATTCGCATGATTGGGTTCCATTCGCATGATTGAGGGTCCATTCGCGTGATTGAAAGGCCAGTCGCATGGAGGTCATGCAGTTGAAGGTCTAGTCGCATAAGTGCTCATCCGCATTAGTTCCATTCGCATGAGTGTCCATCCGCATTGGTTCATTGGCATATATTCAGTCACATTGAGGCCATGTGACTGAAGGGTGTCCATACGCCTAATTAGGGCTGTTGCCCCAAGGAGAAGTGTAGTCTAACTTCTGACTTTCGAGGGAAAGTGCAGATGTAGTTTGATGTAAAGGTTTCTGTAGAGCGTGTAAGATGATGATTGAGGCCTTAGAGAGCATGTTGGGCATGATGATGAGACGTCGCATGTTTATGCATGTTGCATGTTATGTGTATGATGTTGCCCTGTATTTGTGATGACTGTGTATGTTATGTTGTTAGACGTATGTTATCTTTCTGTGGCTTTACGTGTCAAGTTAATGAATGAATGAATGAAGTATTATGTAACATAAAGTAAAGTATAATGAAAGAGGATCATGAAGTAAGAATGCATGCATTATTGAATGATAAATGAATGAAGGAAAGGCTTGCAAGCACATATATGAAGTGAGCAACCCTGTTGTTGTAAGAGACTCGGATAGCATGCAATCGTTGAGATTGCCAATGAGGTGAGCAACCCTGTTGTTGCAAGAGACTCGGATAACATGCAATCGAGATTACCAATGAGGTGAGCAACCCTGTCTTTGCAAGAGACTCGGATAACACAATCGTTGAGATTGCCAATGAGGTGAGCAACCCTGTAGTTGCAAGAGACTTGGATAGCGTGCAATTTTGAGATGACAATGAGGTGAGCGACCCTATTGTCACAACAGACTCGGGAGAATGAACGTATACAATGAATGAAAGTTAACGAATGTAATAGAAAATAATAATTATATTATCTATGTTACGTACGATGTATGATCGCATGAAAGTAAAGTATGTTTTATTATAAAACTAGAGCTCATCAAACAACGCTGACTTTTTATGTGTTTCTAGTTGCCAGGTAATGATTGCTGAGGATGGCACGGGGGCTACTCAGCTCCTTTGGGATGGCATCCATTTATTAATTCTTTTGTGATATAATGCAATAATGTATTTTGTAACCGATTGACGATGTATTATTTGGCCAAAGTTTATAATGAAATGTGATGTTATTTTTGAATGTTTCCACTGCAATATTTTAGTAAGATAAATTAAAATGTATGTTTTATGAGCGATGATCGACCGGCTGTAAGCTTCCCGGGAATGGGTCGTTACAAGTTGGTATCAGAGCCAAAGTTTAAGTGAAATGGGTAAATTTTCAAAATAAACATAACTTAAACTGAGAATGGGACGGAAAGGAATGGGGTGCCAATCTGAGTAGCTGCGTGCCATCAGGTATTTTCGTAAAGTTAACCGTTTTATGTGCGCATGGTATGTGTCATGTGTTGTATGTGGGTTTAAATACCGATGTAGTTAGGACAGGTAATGCTTGGGGTATGAAGAGTAAAGTAAGTGGCTAATCATAACTGGCCACTGTAATTAGGGACTACTATACTCGACATAAACTAAGCTGTTCCCTTGAATGACCATGTTGGTGTTTGAATCTTTCAGTGTGCGTGTGATGGCCGGTGGTAGATCTTCGAAAGCTTCACGGGGTGGAGGTCACGGTGCTGAACCGCGACCCAAGAGAGGGAGACCTAGAGTTAAGAAGGTGGTTCATGAAGAACCAGAGACCCCTCATCCGAAGGGTGGTGACGAGAGCGCCAATCTGAGAGCCTCAGTGAAGGAGGCTGTTGTTGAAGAAGTTCATCAAGTCATGCAGACGATCTTACCGTCTGTAGTGACCGGAGTTATCAAAGCAGTACGGGATGGGGAAATAAATAAGAGGAATAGGTCCTCGGGAGGACGGGAGCAGCCGGAGCTGGAAACGGTTCTTTCTAACGATGAAGAGGAGGAAGAAGTAGAGCCTGCGCTGGAGGCGGCACGAGGCTGTAACTACAAGGCGTTTATGAGATGCAATCCCCTAACTTTTTATGGAAACAGCACTGCTCCTGCTGCTCACCGGTGGGTGAGGTAAATGAAGGCTGTTCTAGATATCAGTGAGTGCCGGGAGGACCAAAAGGTGAAGTTTGCTACCCATTCATTGTATACTCGGCTCTGTGCTGGTGGGACAATATAGTCCAAGCCAAGGGTAGCAGGGCCATTAGGGAATGAGATGGTCTGAACTGAAGAAGTTGGTGATTGAGGAGTTCTGTCCTCATAGAGAAATGGATAAGGTTAAGAGAGAGTTCCTGCAGCTGGAAGGGAGAACGATGATGCACCAACAGTATACCACAACGTTTAACGAGATGGCACGTCTGGTGCCGGATCAAGTGACACCTTGTCTCGAAAGATCAAGAGGTATATTCAGGGTTGCCAACGGATATTCGCAGGCACATGATCGCTACCCGGCCGAGCACATTTAGGTCGGCGGTGGATTTGGCAAGGACGTTGTATGATGAGAGAACGGTGGTGGTGACTGGAGGTGGCAAGAAGAGTGGTGGTGATCGAAATTGGCAGGGGAAGACGTTTGGTCGGGGTGATGCCTCGACGGGTAATAAGAAGACACGGTGGATGATCACCGTGTGGTCACATCAAGTACGGGGTCGAAAAGGTGTGTGGCAAGTGTGGAAGGGAGCATAGTGGGGAGTGCAGGTTGGGGTCGAACTTGTGCTTCAAATGTGGAAGGCGAGGCACATGGCAAAGGACTGTCGTATGGTCCGATGCTATAACTGTGGTAAATAGGGTCACATGATCAGGGATTGTAAGAAGCCGAGGGCTGAGAGTTCCGGGGCGAAGAGGACGGGAGGTGAAGGACGGAGGACGAGCGCCAGGGCATTCCTAGACACAGGAGGAAGCTAGGACGGACCCTGATGTTGTGTCCGGTATGTTTCTGGCGAACCAACCTTAGCTTCAGTGTTATTTGATTCTGGTGCTTGTAAAAGTTAATTTCTGCTACTTGTATGCTAAGCTGCCTGTTAGTAGCAGACGCATTGATGCGCCCTTCGATGTAGAAATTGCTATAGGTAAGTCTACCAGGATTTCGGAGATGATAGAGAACTGTGATGTGGAACTCGAGGGTCATAAGTTTCCTGTTAGACCATTGTGACGACCTTAGGTGGTTTCGATTTGGTTCTTGGGATGGATTGGTTAGCGGAACGAGGCGAACATTGTGTGTCACAAGAAGATGATTAAGCTATTAGCGCCTGACGGGAGTTCGGTAACGGTTTATGGTGATCGGGTCATGAAAATTCCGAAAGTAATTTCGATGGCGGTGGCGGGAAAGTATGAGGGGTGGATGTAGTGCCTACTTGGCCTATGTAAAGGATGTGGATACGCCAACACCACAACTAGTCGATGTACCGGTTGTGTGGATTTTCCAGACGTGTTCCCAGAAGACTTATCAGGAGTGCCACCTGATAGAGAAATCGAGTTCCAGATTGACTTGATACCAGGTGCCCAACCTATTGCCAAGGCACCGTATCGATTGGCTCCGACAGAGATGAAAGAGTTGATGGAGCAGTTGCAAGAGCTGCTTGATAAGGGGTTCGTTAGACCGAGTATCTCTCCTTGGGGTTCTCCAGTCCTGTTTGTAAAGAAGAAGGATGGCAGTATAAGGATGTGTATTGACTACCGTGAGCTGAATAAATTGACAGTGAAGAACCGCTACCCCTTACCAAGGATAGACGATTTGTTTGACCAACTTCAAGGTGACAGTTGGTTCTCAAGAATAGATCTTCGATCTGGTTACCATCAGTTGAAGGTGAAAGAGCAGGATATCCTAAAACAGCTTTCCGCACACATATGGTCACTACGAGTTTCTTGTCATGTCTTTTGGTTTGACCAATGCGCCATCTGCTTTTATGGATCTGATGAATCGGGTGTGTTGGCCGATGTTGGATAAATCAGTGATTGTGTTTATTGATGATATCCTGATTTATTCGAAGAGAAAGATAGAACATGCCGATCACATTCGGGAGGTTTTGGAGACGTTGAGGAAGGAGACATTGTACACTAAGTTCTCCAAGTGCGCGTTTTGGTTGCATGAGGTTCAATTCTTGGGTAATGTGGTGAATCCTGATGGGATCATGGTGGTCCCGGCAAAGGTGGAGGCGGTTATGCAATGGAAGTCACCAAAGACGCCATCCGAGATTCGTACCTTCTTGGTTTGGCGGGCTACTATAGAAGGTTTATCCAAGACTTCTCTAAGATTGCTTCTCCACTAACTAAGTTGACCCGAAAAAATGAGAAGTTTGTATGGGGTCAAGCTCAAGAGAAGGCATTCAAAGAATTGAAGGCGAGATTGACTCAAGCTCTTGTTCTGTCACTACCAGATGGAAGCGAAGATCTGGTGGTTTATTCTGTTGCTTCCTATTTGGGGTTGGGGTGCATGTTAATGCAGAGAGGGAAGGTTATAGCCTATGCATCTTGACAGTTGAAGGTTCATGAGGTCAATTATCCTACTCATGACTTGGAGCTAGCAGTCATGGTCTTTGTACTAAAGATTTGGAGGCACTCTCTGTACGGGACGAGGTACACCATATTCACCGACCACAAAAGCTTGAAGTACTTCTTCGAGCAAAAAGATTTGAACATGAGGCAGGGGAGATGGTTAGAACTTATCAAGGATTATGATTATGAGATCCATTACCATCCGGTCAAAGCTAACGTGGTAGCTGATGCCCTTACCGAAAGGAGAGGCCGAACCGATTCGGGTGAAAGACATACCAGTTGATCATGACTTCAGATGTGATGAAGCAAGTCAAAGAGTTTCAAGCTGAGGCATTGAAAGAAGATCCTCTTAACTCCAAAAGAATGAGAGGTCTGGTCACGGAATTGGCGAAAACACACTCGGTGTTCAAACCCGATTCGGTCGTGTGTGGTTCCTCCTTTTAGGGATCTACGAATGAAGATTTTAGATGAAGCTCACAAGACTTGATACTCTATTCTTTAGGTGCCACAAAGATGTATCAAGACATGAAAAAAGATTACCGGTGGCCGGGTATGAACGTGACGTAGTGGAGTATGTGAGTAATGCCTTACTTGTCTACAGGTGAAGGCCGAGCATCAAAAGCCCGTATGGGAAGATCCAACCTTTGGATATACCGGAATGGAAGTGGGAGCACACCACCATGGATTCATTACGAAGTTTGCCACGTACTCCCAAAGGGTATGATGCTATATGGGTGATTGTGGACCGCCTGAGGAAGAGTGCTCACTTCCTATCGATCCGCGAGAAATATTCATCTAAGAGGTTGGCTGATCTGTTCATCAAGGAAATTGTAACTCGTCATGGTGTGCTTGTGTCTATTGTGTCTGATCGTGACACCGGTTTACATCTAAATTCTGGAAGAAATTCCACGACGCCATGGGGACGAGGTTACATATTCACGGCATATCATCCCAAACGATGGTCCGTCAGAAAGGACCATTCAAACCTTGGAAGACATGCTTTGAGCATGTGTGATTGATTTGGGGGAAGTTGGGATGACCACTTACCATTAGCAGAATTCTCATACAACAACAGTTTTCATGCCAACATTGGTATGCCACCATATGAGATCTATTACGGTAGGAGATGCAGAACACCCATTGTTGTGGGGTGATATTGGTCAGAAGGAATTGGGAGTGTCGAGGTAATCGAGGCTACGACTGAGAAGCTTGAGAAGATCAAGGAGGCTTCATGAAGGCAACCAAAGATAGACAGAAGTCTTATGCCGATAATGATGCAGACCGATTGAATTCCAGGTGGGTGACTGGGTTATGTTGAGGGTCTCACCTTTGAAGGGTATATCCAAGTCAGAAAGCGGGGCAAGTTGAGCCCAAGGTAGATAGGCCCTTTCCGAATCATTGCTCGAGTAGGAGAGGTGGCCTATAGATTGGAGTTACCAGATGAGCTAAGTGGAATCCACCCGACATTCCACGTATCTCATCTAAGGAAGTGCTTGGCGGATGAAGACATGATTGTTCCACTGGAGGATATCGAAGTAGACTAAAGGCTCAATTATGTGGAGCAACCAGTGGCAATCATAGATAGAAAAGATAAGAGTTGAGAAATAAAGTGGTTCCCCTGGTGTGGTACAGTGGAAGCACAGGAAGGGATCCGAGTCAACGTGGACACTAAGGAAGAATGAGACAACATATCCACGTTTGTTCGAGGACTAACAGGTTCGGGGATGAAACCTATTTAGGGGTTGGACTTGCAACACCCGGTTATGTATCTATTTTGAAGCCAACGAAAGAAGAAAAGAAATAAAGTCCTAAGTCAAGAGACCAACTCGCCAACGAAAGACGGGCGAAGTGGGGTAGATAAAGGGAGAGGGCTCCTTATCCTCTCCCCACACCCACATTTTCAGCCATCAAAGAGGGGAAGAGAGAAAGAAGAGAAAAGGGAGAAAAGATTGGGTCAGGTAGATTCAAGCAGGCAAAATCATCGTGTAGCAAGTCAAACCGAAGCTCTACTTCTCGGTGTCGTTTATGTGAGTTCTAGGACACCACTTTTTGTTTTTCAAATGATTTTAGGGCTGGAAAGCAAGAAAACGAACCCGTTGTTTGTATGTATGTGTGTTTGACCCATTTGGTGGTTGCGGTGATGGTTTAGAGGTGTTTCCGGCTTGTGTGTGCTTGAATGATGTTGTGGTATCATTCCTAAGTCTAGGATGGTTTATTTAGGCTTGGAATGGGTTTAGATGAGTTTGGAGGTCGAAAGGGCAGTTTGTGTTCAGTTGGAACTGCATTCTATCATCAGCTAGAGCTAGGCGACCGACTAGAGACCGAATGAGGCCATACGGCCGAATGGGGGGCGATTGGGTTCCAT
>JACCIX010000480.1:0-48858 GCA_025506515.1 Flaveria trinervia | reverse complement strand
GGGGATGGCTCATTCGTGGATTGAACATACGACTGGTCCAGTCGCACAATTGAACATACGACTGGTCCAGTCGCACAATTGAACATACGACTGGTCCAGTCGCACAATTGAACATACGATGGTCCAGTCGCACAATTGAACATACGACTGGTCCAGTCGCACAATTGAACATACGACTGGTCCAGTCGCATGAATTGCCCATTAGCATGGTCCAGTCGCACGAATAGTCCATTAGCATGGTCCAGTCGTATGAATGGTCCATTCGCATGGTCCAGTCGCATGAGCGCACCTGCACGCTGATTTTCAGATCTGCAGCCGCCAGGGCTGCCCAAAACCCTAATCTGACAAATTTTACATGAACCAAAACAAAAAGATATCATCAGATTCGAAAGGGTGATCCAAACGTGGTTTCAAGTTTGATTTTAACATAGAAACAACACACGTAATAAGATCTGGCAAAACACGAAGAACACGAAGTGGGTTTAACGTCAAGATCTGAAATTTGATCCAGAAATCAAGAGCTCGGGTTACTAGAATGATTGTTAGATCATTCCAGCAGAAACCAGCTTGATACCAATTGTTAGGATCGTGTACTGGACGAATACTAATAGATTTACGCGTGTACCGAATCAAATAGTGTGGAATCCTAATTGATTGGTGATCCAATCGGTGAGAACACATGTAGAATCAATTAAAGATTGAATCTAAATGTTAGAACGATTAGCAATCAATCTACTGCTATCTATAAAGTTGGAATAGGTTGCTAGAGGTCTCTGGACGGCTAGGGTATGTGTAGGAATCGAAATATTCAAAGTGTATCGTTTTTCCACGAATTAAGTGGTATTTATAGGTTAGGGTTTATCAATCGTGCGAATGGACCATTAGCATGGTTCAGTCATGTGATTGAGTCATGCGGTTGATCCATTCGCACGACTGAGTGTCCAGTCGTGCGACTGAGCCAATCTCATGTTACAATCATACGACTGATCCAGTCTTTTGGTTCATTCGTACGACTTCTTCATTAGCATGAAGTTGTTCATGCGTATGGTCCCTTAGCATGGGCAAATTGCATAAGAACGTCATATGATTAAGTTTGAATATGTTTCACAATCATATTTGACATTGATCTATTCAAACAACCACAAACCTATATAATTAGTTCAATAAGCGTTAACCTACTAATCAATGAAATAATAAACACTACAAGCACAACCACACATTGTATTTTAAGTACCCATTCAATTACATATGTGTAAGATAATAAAGATATATTACATTAAGTTCAGAAACAAGGGACACATGTATCTACAGAAAACCAAGTGTTTAGTGACATATATTGATCCTGCAATTGGTATCAGAGCTTTTTAGACTCTCGATTATGTGAACTTACCATCCAAATCAACTTGTTTTCACTCCTTCCTTCACCACAATCTAAAATGGTCCTTATTTAGAAATCTGAAGTTGTAAGACGCCGTTCCTGGGCACCTCATAGTTGGTCATTCATTGCACATAAAACATTGTAAAACGTACATTTATTTTGCGGTGGAATTTAAAGCTTTCGTTAATAACTAAAAACATGTCATTCATTCATTTACAACATTTGTTTTCATCTCAAAATACAAAGGCATGTCAAAATACGGATGCCAGCCTCAAAATGCTCCCAGTAGCTTATGCATCCATGCCTGCAACTCTTAGCATCAACAAATACCTGCCAACTATCATGCATACATAAGTCAGCGATGCTGAGCGAGTTTTAGTTTTATAACAAAACATAATTTTCTTTCGTTAAAACCATTCTTTAACTTTCTTTCAAAATCATACTATACTTTACATTCTTTCGTGATCATACATCATGCGTAACATGGATAATAACGTTATTATCTTCATCATTACGCTCATTAACTTTCGTTCATTACTCTTCATTACTCGAATCTTGTCTCATGCAATATCCCCGACTCATATTCGAAAGCTGATGCTGTGCCGGGGCCTGTACACAAACCCCCGACTCATGTCCAAAAACTGACACATCATTGAGATACGCGACAAAGATCCCATACAAGTCAATCACAAGGATTGAACTCTATCCGAGTCTGTTGCAATGCCAGGTTGCTCACCTCATTATCTCGTCTCATGCAATGCTCCCGACTCATGTTCGAAGACTGATACTGTGCCGGGGCCTGATAAATAAACCCTCGACTCATGTTCGAGGACTGACACAGTACCGGAGTATGCGACAAAGACCTCTATCGAGTCTGTTGCGACATAGAGTCGCTCACCTCATAGGCAATCTCAATGATTGCACGCTATCCGAGTCTGTTGCAACAACAGGGTTGCTCACCTTATACATATGCTTAGCTCTATGCTACACCCCCGAAGTTATGCGTAACTCGGGTAACCATCATATATTTCACCCCTAACATTATGGGTAACTACACCCCTATCGAAATGGGTACTTCACCCCCATCAACATGGGTGCATCACCCCCATCGAAATGGGTACATAACCCCCATCGAAATGGGTACATCACCCCCATCAACATTGGTATACACCGAAGGTCAGCCACAAAGACCGGAACCCTTGCGTGCACGTAGCTACTAGGACTGGCATCCCTTTCCTTTTAGTCCTAATCTCAGTTTAAGTTAAGGTTTATTTGGAAAATTTACCCATTTCACTTAAACTTTGGCTCTGATACCAACTTGTAAGGCCCCATTCCTAGGCACCTCACAATTGGTCATTCATTACACATAAAACATTATAAAACGTACATTTATTTTGTGGCGGAATTTAAAACTTTGGCTAATAACTAAAAAGATGTCATTTCATTCATTTACAACATTTGTTTTCATCTCAAAATAGAAAGACATGTCAAAATACGGATGCCAGCCTCAAAATGCTCCCAGTAGCTTATGCATCCATGCCTGCAACTCCTTAGCATCAACAAATACCTGCCAACTATCATGCATACATAAGTCAGCGATGCTGAGCGAGTTTTAGTTTTATAACAAAACATAATTTTCTTTCGTTAAAACCATTCTTTAACTTTCTTTCAAAATCATACTATACTTTACATTCTTTCGTGATCATACATCATGCGTACACATGGATAATAACGTTATTATCTTCATCATTACGCTCATTAACTTTCGTTCATTACTCTTCATTACTCGAATCTTGTCTCATGCAATATCCCCGACTCATATTCGAAAGCTGATGCTGTGCCGGGGCCTGTACACAAACCCCCGACTCATGTCCAAAAACTGACACATCATTGAGATACGCGACAAAGATCCCATACAAGTCAATCACAAGGATTGAACTCTATCCGAGTCTGTTGCAATGCCAGGTTGCTCACCTCATTATCTCGTCTCATGCAATGCTCCCGACTCATGTTCGAAGACTGATACTGTGCGGGGCCTGATAAATAAACCCTCGACTCATGTTCGAGGACTGACACAGTACCGGAGTATGCGACAAAGACCTCTATCGAGTCTGTTGCGACATAGAGTCGCTCACCTCATAGGCAATCTCAATGATTGCACGCTATCCGAGTCTGTTGCAACAACAGGGTTGCTCACCTTATACATATGCTTAGCTCTATGCTACACCCCCGAAGTTATGCGTAACTCGGGTAACCATCATATATTTCACCCCTAACATTATGGGTAACTACACCCCTATCGAAATGGGTACTTCACCCCCATCAACATGGGTGCATCACCCCCATCGAAATGGGTACATAACCCCCATCGAAATGGGTACATCACCCCCATCAACATTGGTACTACACCGAAGGTCAGCCACAAAGACCGGAACCCTTGCGTGCACGTAGCTACTAGGACTGGCATCCCTTTCCTTTTAGTCCTAATCTCAGTTTAAGTTAAGGTTTATTTGGAAAATTTACCCATTTCACTTAAACTTTGGCTCTGATACCAACTTGTAAGGCCCCATTCCTAGGCACCTCACATTGGTCATTCATTACACATAAAACATTATAAAACGTACATTTATTTTGTGGCGGAATTTAAAACTTTGGCTAATAACTAAAAAGATGTCATTTCATTCATTTACAACATTTGTTTTCATCTCAAAATAGAAAGACATGTCAAAATACGGATGCTAGCCTCAAAA
Organism: Flaveria trinervia; assembly: GCA_025506515.1. Classification (NCBI taxonomy): domain Eukaryota; kingdom Viridiplantae; phylum Streptophyta; class Magnoliopsida; order Asterales; family Asteraceae; genus Flaveria; species Flaveria trinervia. The sequence goes on along the minus strand of JACCIX010000480.1, from coordinate 44,730 downwards.
TGCTCCCAGTAGCTTATGCATCCATGCCTATAACTCCTCAGCATCAACAAATACCCGCCAACTATCATGCATACAAAAGTCAATGATGCTGAGCGAGATCTAGTTTTATAATAAACATACTTTTCTTTCGTTAAAACCGTTCTTTTACTTTCTTTCAAAATCATACTATACTTTACATTCGTTCATGATCATACATCATACGTACACATAGATAATAACGTTATTATCTTCATCATTATGTTCGTTGACTTTCGTTCATTACTCTTCATTATTCAAATCGTGTCTCATGCAATATCCCCAACTCATGCTCGAAAGTTGATGCTGTGCCGGGGCCTGTACACAAACCCCCGACTTATGTCCGAAGACTGACACAGCACCAGGATACGTGAAAAAGATCCCATATGAGTCAATCACAGGGATTGAACTCTATCAGAGTTGTTGCAACGCCAGGTCGCTCACCTCATTATCTCATCTCATGCAATACTCCCGACTCATGTCCGAAGACAATACTATGTCGGGGCCTGAACGTGAAAAAGATCCCATATGAGTCAATCACAGGGATTGAACTCTATCAGAGTTGTTGCAACGCCAGGTCGCTCACCTCATTATCTCATCTCATGCAATACTCCCGACTCATGTCCGAAGACAGATACTATGTCGGGGCCTGATAAACAAACCCCCGACTCGTGTTCGAAGACTGACACAGTACCGGAGTACGCGACAAAGACCTGTATCAAGTCTGTTGCGACATAGAGTCACTCACCTCATAGGCAATCTCAGTGATTGAATGCTATCCGAGTCTGTTGCAACAACAGGGTTGCTCACCTCATACTTTGCTTAGCTTTATGCTACACCCCCGAAGTTATGCGTAACTCGGGTAACCATCATATATTCACCCCCAACATTATGGGTAACTACACCCCCATCGAAATGGGTACATCACCCCCATCAGCATGGGTACATCACCCCCATCAACATGGGTACATCACCCCCATTGAAAAGGGTACATCACCCCTATTGAAATGGGTACATCACCCCCATCAACATGGGTACTACACTGAAGGTCAACCATAATGACTGGAACCCTTCCGTGCACACTTTAAGATTAGTTGAACCTCATGTGGTTGAGCTTAAGGCATTTAGAGCCATGCAGTTCATACACTTCACTTGCAAGCCTCTCACGTTTTCATTAATACGTGAATGCATTCATTCATTACGTTCCTCTTTTATTATTTTCCACTTTACGTTACATAATACTTTCATTACATTCATTAACGTTCAACGCAAAGCCAAGGGAAGACATACATACATAATAAGAAACATATCATAATTATAAACATACACCATCACCATACAAGCATCATAATGCATACATAACACACATAATTCCATCACATCACCATGCACATAACAAGCATAGGCCATCACATCATAACTAGGCCTATCTCCTTATATTACCCCTTCAAACCACTTAGAAAACCCTAAGTCCAAATTAGGCGCATGAGACATTCTAGGCGCATGAGCATAAAATTTCTAAGTGTAAAATAGTCTGTGCGCATGGGCACTATTTAGGCGCATAGCCCACCCTTGGGCACATGGCCCACCCTTGGGCGCATGGCCAACACTTAGGCGTATGGCCAACATGCTGGGTGCATGGACCACTGTTTAGGCGCATCAGAACCTTCTGAGATTTTCTATGCTACCAACATCACCCGATTATCATTCTATCACTACCCAAGCACAGATCTAACATACCAGGGGCACCTAAACATGCTAATCATCTACACTAGCCCATAATCATACTCTAAAACATGCATACATACATCATTTTTGAACATAAGGCTGTAGACCCATGGTTACTTTCAAAATGTTTACTTAGTATGCATAATAGCCCTAAAAGCGTTAAAAATCAGTAAAGGGGGTTCTAGAAACTCACCATGACCAGCCTTTGAGCAACACACTTCTAGTTTGAGACCCACCTTCGATTCAGCTCTTGAATTCTGAAACAAACACTGAACACCGAGAAGTTCGGTCAAGAACTCGAAACAGAGCTAAAACCAAGCTCAGATAAGAGAAGACTCACCTTTGCAGCTTCTTCTTCCACTTTCTCTCTCTAGAACCGGCGCTCTCTCTCTCTTCTTTCTTCCTTTTTCTGCCGAATGAAGAAGATGAAGAAGAAATGGGCGACCATTCCCCTTTAAACCTTAAAATAATAAGGTTTTGCACTTTGTACACTTTATCCCCCTCCACTTGTGCTCATTATCTCTTCTTTCTATTTACTTTTCTTTTCTTTTCGTTTAAATAGAAATTCGAGGTGTTACAGAAGTTGAGATTGGCGTGATAACTAAAGCACCTATCATCACCCTAAAAACTTTAGACAGTGGAGTAGATGCATAGAAGGTTTCATCAGATACCTTGATGGTAAATGAGGTTGTCTATCGTCAATGGTCCTTACAAGCCAAGGTTGCTGCATTGGCCACAGAGATACATGAAGTGATACATTCCACAGATACATTGGCCAAGTGAGAAGATTGTAGATGAAGTGATCTCACTGGTCCTTGTAGTATCACCCTGGAAATCCTAGATGACTTCAAGAAAGCCTATAAAGCTAACCTGACCCCACAAAAGATGCTGGAAAATAAAATGGTGAAAAAGGGGTTAGTATATAAGAGGCTTGAGGAAGTCAGAAAGAATGAGCCCAGTTGTTCTTAGAGGGTAATCACCCAGATGAATTTCTTATAGAGTAATATCAACTATGGAACTCAAGAATGGGAAACAGGTCAAATACCTATCTGAATATTATGGGCCAGAATCACATTTTTGAAGGAGGAGCTGAAGAGCTTACCATGGAGGAACAAATAACCTTCCTTGAGGCCTATACAAGGTAGTCATACAGACTCATTGTTAGGAAGTAGATCTCATGGATGGGGGTAACAGCTCTGTGTCCGTTCCCAAAGATAGAGTTCCCATTCATCCTTTGCCAAACAGATCATTGAGACTTCTTCCCAGGCCTGCTTACATGGGTCACTTCTGAGCTGATCTAGAAGACAAAAAGACCAAATCTTTCTGCCATAATAAGTGGGACATCTATAATAAATTTAGAGGTTTTGGCTGCATTGGTTCAGGGGGAGTTTGTTGGACCAAAAGAACCAATGAGCCTGATCAGAAAAACTCTAAGTCCACGGACATCACAACAACTGCTGAAGACTTGATCAGTGTTTGACAAAGTCCGAAGACTTAACAGCTGAAGACTAAAGTATGAAGAAAACATCAACAGCTGAAGACCAAAGTCTGAAGATCAACAGCTAAAGAAAAGTACTGAAGACTTCAACAGCTGAAGACTAAAGTACTGAAGACTTCAACAGCTGAAGACCAAAGTCTGAAGATCAAAAGCTGAAGAACTAAAGTACTGAAGATCAACAGCTGAAGTACAAAGACTGAAGACATCAGCTGATGACAACAGCTGAAGTTCAAGTACAAGTACTAAAGCCTTAGAGTTTGTTACAACACTGAAAGAGAAGGATTCTTCAGTTGTTGTGATGGTTTCCTTTCAGTAGTTTCTTTTATGTTTTCAGTATTTGTTAAAACGACTGAAGAGCATGTTCTTCAGTCGTTGTAGTTTCAGTAGTTTCTTTCAGTAGTTGTAGTGATAGTTAACACTTAGTATTTTGTAAGAAGATGTCAGCTGTTTTGACATCTTCAGTAGTTGTGTTAACTTTCAGTAGTTTGAATAATTCTGTTAGATGTCACTCAAATGACATCAGCAGACGTCAATCTCCTATAAAGGAATGTTCCACCACGACATTCTTATAAAGGGATGATGACCTGATTATAAGTGTGACATTCTACCACCACGAAAGCGCGTATGATAATATGTGATTTGCTGAATCTTTCTATAATCGTTTGCTCTTACTTTGAATATCAACTGTTTTCTTGTGAATTGTCTAATTCATTGTTTGATTTCTGCTGCAATACTCTCTACTCAATCAAACGTAGATCACTAATCCTAATAATTGGTATCAGAGTCGGTTAATCTTGATCTATCTAACAATTGATCATTATAACTGCTAATCGATATCTGCATTTGATTGAATTAGCATATTTGCAAGAATTGGTTATAGTTCGATTGAATTTCTGCTACTTTGTTTTATTGCTTTTTGTTTTCTCGTGGTTCAATTTGGTTTGTTGTGTTCTGTTCTAAATCTGTTAAAACTTAATTGATTTTGGTTGAATCTGAGAATGACTACTCCTTCTAATGACCCTCACAATACCGGTTTTCAACCAAGCCCCGATGCTGGTTAGGACTGAGTATAACAAATGGCAACGAAGAATGCTTCATCACCTGTCTTTAACAGTTCAGGTTGTTGGTCATCGTGGTACATGGTCCACATAACTATGGTGAACAATCCGGAAACCAATCAAATGGGTCCGAAGAAGAAGGAACAATACTCAGATGAAGATCGGAAACTGTTTGAGATTGATGCTAAAGCCCATGGAATCTGGCCATGGCAATGCCTAATGAAATCTATTCAGGGCTTATGCATCATGAAACTGCTCATGACCTCTGGAATGCACTGAAGGAACAATTCGGTGACTGATGATGAGGTCTTAGCAAACAACAGAGAAATCCTTGCCCAACAATATGAAACATTCTCTCATAGGAAGGGTGAGACACTGACTCAACAGTTTGAGCGTGTTTCCAGTTGATCTCTGAGCTAAAAATGGTCAAACATGAATACCTAATAGCCAGATGAACAACAGATTCCTTAGATCACTGCCTGAGAGATGGGACACATACACTATTGTCCTACACTCCAGTGCAAATCTGGATAAACTATCTCTCACCCAACTCATGGAAAATGCTTACATTTGAGAGAGAGATAGAGCAGAAAAGGAAACTGGCATCATCAGGAAAGCTCACTGATGACTTTGTACCAGGGAACACTGCCTTGGTTGGTCATGAGTCAGAATATGCTGCATCTGAAAGTAATTATGATGAGCATATAGATTTCTCTTCAAACAGTTCAGATCATGCATTCGTTGGTGTTGATAGTCACTCAGGCTGTAATAGTGACAATTTATGTTTATCATGGATGATTTGAAAGGAATAGCTGATGATGATCTAGAAGAGATGGATATTCTGAGCCAAATGGCTTGATTAATATAGATCTCAGAAGTTCTACAAGAGGACTGGCAGGAAATTTCCAGGACTCTCTGGCAAAAACCAAATTGGTTTTGACAAGAGTAAGTTGAGGAGTCACAAATGCCAAAGGCTTGGACACTTTGCAAGAGAGTGTAGATCATCTGGATCTAACTCCTCTACACCTTTGTGACTTTTCAAAGCACTAGTCCACAAAACAGGAGGCAACATCTGCTTTCTGGTCATCATTCACAACCTGTTTCGCTGCATATTTTGTCCCTCAGGGTCCAATGTCATATCCGTATCCCTGCTATTACATGCCTCAGCAAAATCCAGTTCAAGTCCTACTGCACAACAACCACAAGCATTACCTGAGCCTCTACCATCAATCACAACCTCATCATAGCTTTTTCACCCTGGTAATGTTGATGGAGCAGTTTACCAGATGATCTCTCTGGTACTGAGCAATTATTTACTGGTGATGGTCAACATGGTGGTGAACATCCTTTTGGGAATCTAGCTCTCATGGCCCTGGAATCTACTAAGGGTTCATGCTCCAATACATCTTCTTCACAGGTAACCCAGGTATCTTTGAGGCTAAGGCCAAGCTTTGTTCTGAATCTTGCATAGATGCATTTGTCTCTATTAGAGAAGCAAATGTAGCTGTAATTAATCAAAATCTAGAGCTTGAGCAAAACATTCCAAAAGAAAAGCTGAATATGAGTCTGTCTTAAGGACAAAGATGATGAGATTTATAAGCTTAAATGCCAATTAATGATGAAAAGGCTAAGCTAGAGGTCATTCTTGAGAACCATAAGGAACTCAAAGAAAAACTTGCAGTTACCCAAGTTGAGTGTGACCGCTGGGTGTCATCCTGCAAGGGATTTGAAATGCTGCTTAGTAAGCAATCTGCTTCGAATGTGAAGTTGGAATTGGTTACAACCATATGCACCTCCAACAGATTTTACTCCAAAACCAATAGTAAAATCTGAAAGTGAAAACAATCTCCAAACCACATATCATGTGCATCATCCACAAGTGATCTCCCAAAATCACAAGATGAAATAAGGGTTGATACCTCAGCAAGTCAATTGGCTGATGGGTTAACTACTAATAAGCACATGAAGCTGAGTAATTCAGATGTTGTCCCTCAAAGTAACTTAAGTACTGAAGGGAAAGTTACAACAACTGAAAAGCATTTCAAATCAGCTGAAATAAATGGATTAACAACTGCTCAATGAACAGCTGAAGAACAACTCTTCAGTTGTTACAGATTCTTCAGTACTTTACGAAATTACTGAAAGGAGGAAAGTACTGAAGAGCACACATTCAGTAGTTTTCACATGAGCAGTTGATCAATCCAAGATGAAGAATAAGCCATGCGAAATATGTGGTAGATTCAATCATCTTTCTGATGAATGTTGGTACAGAAAGGGTTCCAAACTCAACAGAGATAAGCTCATTAAAATCCAGATGGATGAAATGAAAACTGAGTTTGAGACCAAGTTTGTACCGCAATCATTCCATTGTGATAAACCCAAGCCTTCAACCAAATTCAAAAAGAAGGATAAGGTTCATCACAAAACAATGATGGTGCTCCTCATGATAAACATTAGACTAAGTCTGTTAATATTAAGGAGGAAATGGTGGATCACAGGAACTCATCAAACACAAGTACTGATATGTCACAAGAGCTGAAAGCTTTGGCTACAAATCAGACACAACTTGTTATGATGGTTCAACATTTGTTGGGGAGAGTTAACCAACTAGATGCACCTATGATCAAATCACTGAAAAGGCATTCCAAGCCCAAATCCAAGGAATCCATTTCAGTACCATCTCCTTCTTCAGCTGTTAATCATAAGAAACAAGTTATGGTTGCATCTATTGATGAAAATAGACCCAAAACCAAAAAGGTTTGGGTCTCAAAATCTAACTAGTTCTCTTTTATGCAGGGTTCTTCAACATGCCAAAGGAGCAGCATTGGTATGTGGACAGTGGAGGATCTATGCATATGACTGGGAGCAGTTCTCTTCTTAATGACTACTCTCAAGGAAAGAAGGGATTTGTTTCATTTGGAAATGATGCAGAGGTTACATCATTGGGAAAGGATATGTGTCTAATGGACAAATCCGATTTGATAATGTCAACCATGTGGAGAATCTCAAGTATAATCTGCTGAGTGTCAGTCAGATGTGTGATAAAGGGCATGTTGCACTTTTCACAAGCCAGAACTGCAGGTCTATCTTCCCAAGTTCTGAGGCTGATTGACAAGGTAATGGATGAATATACTCTCCTGAAGGCCAACAGGATCGGAAGAGTGTATGCCTTGGATTTGTCAAAGAAGATTGATTTGAAGGGCATCCATGCCTGTTCTCCAAAGCCTCTCTTCAGGAATCTAAACTATGGCAAAGAAGGCTGGGTCATGTCAATCTTAGAAACATGAATCAGCTGATCCATAATCGTTTAGTGAGAGGTTTATCAATAAAGGAGTTCCACTGTGATGAAGCCTGCACTACTTGTTTGAAAGGAAAACATCACAAAGTCTCATTCCCTCCTATTGAAGAACCTAAGTCCACTGCCTGCTTGCAGTTACTACACATGGATCTATTTGGTCCTGTGAGAGTGATGAGCATGGCAAAGAAGAAATACTGTCGGTAATTGTGGATGATTACTCCAGATTCGTATGGACTTTCTTTCTACATTCAAAGGATGAGGTTGCTCAGAAGATTACAAACTTTGTGCTGTATGTTAAGAAGCAATATTCCTATCAGTCAAGTGTATAAGGAGTGACAATGGTACTGAATTCAGAACCATACACTTGATGATTTTTATCTTTCAAAAGGAATCAAAAGGCAGCTTAGCATCCCAAGAACTCCAGAACAAAATGGAGTAGTGGAGAGAGAAGAACAGGACTTTAATTGAAGCTGCAAGGTCCATGTTGGCTGACTCTGGTTTGCCTTTGACTTTTGGGCTGAAGTTGTCAATACAGCTTGCTATGTGCAGAATAGAGTGTAGTAAATCAGAGGTTGATGAAGACTCCATATGAAGCTCTACATCATTTGGCTCCTTTGATTTCATTCTTCAGAGCCTTTGGATGTCCTTGTTTCATTCTCAACACAAAGGGTCAACTCCACAAATTTGATCCTAAGGTGGAGGGTAGGTATTTGTAGGTTATTCCTCCACTTGAAAGGCTTACAGAGTCTTCAATTGCAGAACAAAGATAGTTGAAGAAACCTTGCATGTGAAATTCAATGAATCTCCTAAGGATAAAATTCCACAAAACCCTGTGGAGTTGTTTGATCTGGACATACTGCAATATGCTCCTTATCAAACTCCAGGTTGTAGATCATGTGGATAAATCATCTTCTGCAGCAAGTCTTCCACTGGTGGTACTGAAGATGATGATGATATCAGTACTCACCTTTTCAAGTTCAGTGACCAACTGCCTGAGTCTGCTAAACTTGATGTTCCTGTACCTTCAGTAGCTCCATCCACAACAAATGCTGATGAGATTTCTGATCCCTCTACATCGTGTGATTTGCCATCTAATACTTGGTTTCAAGAATCTGAATCAACATTCTGCTGATGAACCGGCTACAAACACTTGCACTGATCTTATTGTACACCAAGAGCTGAAGAATCACCCCATGTCTCAAATCATTGGTGGTATCAATGCTGGCGTCTCAGCCATAAGTCAACTGTCTAACTGTGCTTCTATGCTCTCTTCATCAGTCAGCAAGAGCCAAAGAACTATCATGTTGCCTTGAGAGACATGGATGGGTGGAAGCCATGCAGCTTGAGCTACTTCAGTTCAAGAAACAGCAAGTGTGGGAACTGGTTCCTCTACCCCCAGGTAAGTGTGCAATAGGCACTAAATGGGTGTTAGGAACAAAAAGATGAAAATGGGCTTATTGTTAAGAACAATGCCAGACTGGTTGTTCAGGAGTTTTCACAAGAAGAAGGTATTGATTATGATGAGACCTTTGCCCCTGTAGCCAGACTAGAGGCAATTAGATTGTTCTTGCCTATGCTGCATTTCACAATTTTAAAGTTTTTCAAATGGATGTTAAAAGTGCATTTTTATATGGTAAAATAAAAGAAGAAGTTTATGTGTGTCAACCACCAGGTTTTGAGGATAATAAACATCCAGATTGGGTATACAAGCTTGATAAGGCTCTTTATGGGTTGAAACAAGCTCCTAGAGCCTGGTATGAGACATTATCAAATTTTCTTCTTAAAATAATTTCACTAGAGGCTCCATAGATAAAACCTTATTCATTAAGAAGGTGGATCAGCATAAGCTACTTGTTCAAATTTATGTTGATGATATTATTTTTGCATCCTCTGATCCCCAGTTGTGTGATGACTTTACCAATTTAATGCATAAGAAGTTTGAAATGAGTGCAATAGGAGAATTACAGTTCTTTCTAGGATTGCAATCAAACAAAAGGCTGATGGGACTTTTATTCATAGTAAAATATAAAAAGATCTTTTGAATAAGTTTGATTTACAAAATTGTAAGCCCTGTTCTACTCCCATGTGCAACACCACACAACTGGATGCAGATCAGAAAGGTAAGTATTGATAAAAGACTGTACAAAGTATGATTGGGTCCTTGATGTACTTAACAGCTTTAGACCAGATATCATGTTTGCAACGTGTGTTTGTGCTAGATTTCAGGCTGTTCCTAAAGAGTCTCACTTGATTGCAGTCAAAAGGATCTTTAGATATCTGCAAGGTACACAATCTCTAGGTTTATGGTATTCCACTGGACACTCTTGCAAATTGGTTGCTTTTTCTGATAGTGACTATGCAGGGTGTAAGTAACCAGAAAGTCAACTTCTGGTGGATGTCAATTCCTAGGCAACTGTTTGATTTCTTGGCAGAGTAAGAAACAAACATCTGTTGCTACATCCACTGCTGAAGCAGAGTACATTGCTGCTGCAAGCTGTACTTCTCAGGTACTCTGGCTTCAAAACCAACTTTTGGATTATGGCATTACAGAGACTAAGACTCCATATTAATGGACACTGCTTCAGCTCTTTGCATTGTCAAGAATCATGTCCACACTCTAGGACCAAACATATAGAGATCAGACATCATTTATTAGGGACTGTTTTGAAAAAGGTCTGATTGATCCAGTTTGTGCCTAGTGCTGATGAGCTTGCAGACATTTTTACTAAGCCTTTGGATAGTTCGACTTTCCAAAACCTAGTGTTAAGGCTTGGTATGCTGCAGCTAGAATAAGTGATAACTACTGATGATCTCAGTAAATAAATACTGATGACCATTTGTAACCATATCACAAATAAGTACTGATTCTGTTACAAGAACTGATACGGTCATAACTACTGATATAAGTACAAAAAGATAAGTACTGATGTTCTATGAAACAACTAAAAAACAGCCAAAAGACTGATGAGTAAGTGTTGAGGACAGTATGAAAAGCTGAAAGCTATGAATTGACGAAAATACTGATGAGAATTTCCCTTTAGTTGTTTCTAAAACTGCTGCTTCATCTTAAACAACTGATGACAAAACTATGTCTTCAGTAGTTTCACAACTACTAATGACTAACACCACGTCGTCAGCTGTTTACAACAACTGATGACAAAACCATGTCTTCAGTAGTTTCATAACTACTGATGACTAACACCACGTTATCAGTGTTTCAACATCTGAAGCCAAAACATGGTCTTCAGTAGTTTTATAACTACTGATGCCTAAAACCAAGACTTTAGTGTTTCAACCTCTGAAGGTTAATACCACGTCATCAGTCGCTTAAAACTACTAAGACTCATACCAAACCTTTCAGTTGCTTTATAAACCATACCCTATACATACCTTGTCTTACAGAGCTTCATCATCTCAAACCTAATGTTCAAACACTCAGAATTCTCTCATATCAATGGCGAACATGAAGCTTAAACCACGACACATCTGTGTTGCTTACCTTACCAAATCACCCTTCTGGACAAAGTTTGATAATGCCATTGATCTAATGATCAACTCTCCATACAAAACGGCTTTCCTTCTAAATCCTACCATTCATGCCGAATCCCTCCATCAGTTCTGGACGAACGTCACCTCATCACTGGGGAGAATGACACCGAATCTCTCCAGTCGTTCGTCAACAATCGTCAGGTGGTCATCACTCCAGAAATCCTTCGCCAAAACCTACAACTGGATGATGCCACTTTCCCCACTGGGTATCCAAAGGCACCACTGATCTATCATTTGCCAACATGGATACCAGGGTAACCTTAGTGCCTCTACCATCCTGAAGAAGCATTTCCATGATGCGGAACGACTAATTTTTCATATGGTGAATGTATGCTTGGCTCCTAAGACTTCTTCTTGGGATCAAATGTCGATAAGGTGGCAGCAGGTTTATTCTCTATCCTTGACCAACAAATCTTAAATTTTTCTGAAATATTATTTCTTGAACTCAAGGATATGGCCTCCAAGCCTATAGCTAACCCATGGATATTGTATCCTCGGTTCCTAATGGCCATTATAGTAAACCAGCTGAAAGCTGAGGGACTTGTTGGCCTTGGAGTCCCTGCCACGGCATATTGCCTGAAGTATACTCCAGACACAACTCAGACCAGTCACTCAAACTGGCTGCCAAACTGCGAAAACCCACACAGCTGGAACCCACAGCCACCACCTCCAAATCCATTGTCCCCACCAAACCCAAACACAAGAAAGCCAAAAAGGCTACTCAGGGAAATGAGTCCCCTGAGGATGCCCCTGCAACACAAACGCAGGTTATATCTACTGGTTATAACCCCCAGTAGATACACGTACTCACTCACCCTCAACCGCTCAGGTTTCCTCTCAACAGGAGCCTGTAGCAAACCACCTCTGGGGCACCTATACATCTGGAACCTTCCTCACTTGAGGAGGTTGCCATTGAAACACACCACTTCCACGGGTGCGTACTGCCTTCACACCCTCTCCCACTGCAACCGCCCCCCAAAGTCCTACCATAATAATTGCCAAAGTGCTGAATCAGTTGCATTCCTCACCTCCTCCCCACATACCAATCAAAACTGGGATGGCCTCAACCATTGAGGGGGAGGACCAAAGTGCTTCTGACACCCCACAGCACAGGGGTTACCATATTCAATCTCCAGGTTTAGAAACGAAGATTCGAATTTCTGGTGAGGCTGCCACTTCTCCTGCTTCAGCAAATGATCAGGATGAATCTGGTACTATCCATAAGACCTCACCACAGGCAACTGTCGATGAAGGACATGGTCCTGAGTCAGGAAGTCCCCAGTACCATGACCAAGGGGCACATGCTACTACTGATCTACACTCAGAGCATGTTCATCCTGATTCTATCAGGAGGTCAGGTGATTCAGTAAACACTGATGATGACCTGGGCTTCTTCTATGATGTTTTAGCCCAAAACACCATCCTCGAGGATGAGGTGAGCAGACTCAAAGAGCTGCTTGCCAAATTTCTCAGGATCAAAGACCATCTACTCTTCCAAACCCACAGATGGCACCTTCCTCTGAAGGTCTCGATACACAGAGCCACTCCAAAACACACAGCCCCTGCCTCTGCTTCTGGTATTGTTTCTCAGGGACAGAACCCCCCTGAGCAAATAGCTGCTATCTTTCAACATTCCTTACCTCTCATCACATCAACTATCACTGATATGGTGCTTAAAACCCTGATGAGAGGCTTCCCTCAGTTATTCAACTTGATAGAGGATGCTGTGAGCAAAAGGCTTTCTGAGAATCAACCCCTTGCAACCAATGCAACCAAAAGGGGGAGATTCAGTCATGAAAGCAAAAAGAAAGAAGATTGCAAATAGGAAAGAAACTGAGAAGGAGAAGGTGAAGGATGCTGACATGGAGAAAGTGACTGAAAGTACTAAAGACTTTCATGTCACATACAAGAAAAGGAAGAATGAAAAGGAGACTGACTTGAGACATGGTGAAGAAGGTTGATGCCGAACATAGCTGGTCAATGGATAACATCATTGATCAGTTGTTTAGGCAAGGACACGACACTGAAAACTTGACTCAGAAATCAGAAGACTAGAGATTGAAGAAATCCAAGCTAGATGGGCAAGTTATGATGTGTTGGAAAGGGAAAGGCTAGAAATCATGATCAGGTTCATAGCGAAGTATCTTGGTAGATCATTGATTGAAATCAAGGCATGGTCCAGGGACAGCATCTTGGCAATAACCACCAAGATCTGTTCGTCTGAAGTATACACAAAAGGATTGGTTATTGAAGCCTTAAACGAAGCTGGTGCTGGGAGCAGGACTGAACTAGTCAAGCAATCTAAAGCCGAACTCACATCCAAAATGCTAGAACACCTGTCAAAATTCCCAGACCAAAACCCACTAAAACAATACCTTTACCCCAAAAACCACATAACCACAACCCACCAAACCAACTCCTTACCCTCAAAACCAATAGCCGATGATGTACCCCAGAAGAGGAAGAGAAGGGTACTGAGGCTAGAAGAAGAAAAAGAAGATAATGATGAAGATGAAGATAGGCTGCCAATCTCAGCTATTATACAATTGCCTAAGGCCACAAGTCACCTCCCAACAATTACTCCTGAAACTCAAAGACAAATTGTGAAAGTGAAGCTAGAAGAAGAAGAGCTTCATAAACAACATGATGAGGAATTGTTGAGCAGAGTTGACAAAGCATATGCTGCCACATCTTCAATCATCAACATGAAGAAGCACGCTCTCAGGTTATACACTCTTAAACATACATTTCAATATCAAAAGGAGAGAGTGAGGATTTGGCCTGATCTCAGGGTGTCTCATAGGATTCATAAGAAAAACATTCCACAGAGATACATTGGCCAAGTGAAGAAGATTGTAGATGAAGTGATCTCACTGGTCTTTGTAGTATCACCCTGGGAAATCCTAGATGACTTCAAGAAAGCCTATAAAGCTAACCTGACCCCACAAAAGATGCTGGAAAATAAAATGGTGAAAAAGGGGTTAGTATATAAGAGGCTTGAGGAAGTCAGAAAGAATGAGCTCCAGTTGTTCTTTGAGCAACACACTTCTAGTTTGAGACCCACCTTCGATTCAGCTCTTGAATTCTGAAAACAAATACTAAACACCGAGAAGTTCGGTCAAGAACTCGAAACCGAGCTAAAACCACTCTATAAGAGAAGACTCACCTTCGCAGCTTCTTCTTCCACTTTCTCTCTCTAGAACCGCGCTCTCTCTCTCTTCTTTCTTCCTTTCTACCGAATAAGAAGATGAAAAGAAATGGCGACCATTCCCCTTTAAACCTAAAATAATAGGTTTTGCACTTTGTACATTTATCCCCCTCCACTTGTGCTCATTATCTCTTCTTTCTATTTACTTTTCTTTTCATTCGTTTAAATAGAAATTCGAGGTGTTACAGAAGTTGAGATTGGCATGATAACTAAAGCACCTATCATCACCCCTAAAACTTTAGACAGTGGAGTAGATGCATAGAAGGTTTCATCAGATACCTGATGGTAAATGAGTTTGTCTATCGTCAATGGTCCTTACAAGCCCAAGGTTGCTGCATTGGCCACAGATACATGAAGTGATACATTCCACAGAGATACATTGGCCAGTGAAGAAGATTGTAGATGAAGTGATCTCACTGGTCCTTGTAGTATCACCCTGGAAATCCTAGATGACTTCAAGAAAGCCTATAAAGCTAACCTGACCCCACAAAAGATGCTGGAAAATAAAATGTGAAAAAGGGGTTAGTATATAAGAGGCTTGAGGAGTCAGAAAGAATGAGCTCAGTTGTTCTTAGAGGGTAATCACCCAGATGAATTTGCTTATAGAGTAATATCAACTATGGAACTCAAAAATGGGAAACAGGTCAAATACCTATCTGATATTATGGGCCGAAATCACTTTTTGAAGGAGGAGCTGAAGAGCTTACCATGGAGGAACAGATAACCTTCCTTGAGGCCTAACAAGGGAGTCATACAGACTCATTGTTGGGAAGTAGATCTCATGGATGGGAACAGCTCTGTGTCCAGTTCCCCAAGATAGAGTTCCCATTCATCCTTTGCCAAACAGATCATTGAGACTTCTTCCCGGCCTGTGCTTACATGGGTCCTTCTGAGCTGATCTAGAAGACAAAAAGACCAAATCTTTCTGCCATAATAAGTGGGACATCTTTAATAAATTTAGGGTTTTGGCTGCATTGGTTCAGGGGGAGTTTGTTGGACCAAAAGAACCAATGAGCCTGATCAGAAAAACCTCTAAGTCCCACGGACATCACACAACTGCTGAAGACTTGATCAGTGTTTGACAAAGTCTGAAGACTTTAACAGCTGAAGACTAAAGTACTGAAGACTTCAATAGCTGAAGACCAAAGTCTGAAGATCAATAGCTGAAGACTAAAGTACTGAAGACTTCAACAGCTGAAGACTAAAGTACTGAAGACTTCAACAGCTGAAGACCAAAGTCTGAAGATCAACAGCTGAAGACTAAAGTACTGAAGATCAACAGCTGAAGTACAAAGACTGAAGACATCAGCTGATGACAACAGCTGAAGTTCAAGTACAAGTACTGAAGCCTTCAGAGTTTGTTACAACAACTGAAGAAGCATTCTTCAGTTGTTGTGATGGTTTCCTTTCAGTAGTTTTTTTTATGTTTTAGTATTGTAAAACGACTGAAGAGCATGTTCTTCAGTCGTTGTAGTTTCAGTAGTTTCTTTTCAGTAGTTGTAGTGATAGTTAACACTTAGTATTTTGTAAGAAGATGTCAGCTGTTTTGACATCTTCAGTAGTTGTGTTAACTTTCAGTAGTCTGAATAATTCTGTTAGATGTCACTACCAAATGACATCAGCAGACGTGACATCTCCTATATAAGGAATGTTCCACCACGTCACATCTCCTATACTTTGAATATCAACTGTTTTCTTGTGAATTGTCTAATTCATTGTTTGATTTCTGCTTGCAATACTCTCTAATCAATCAAACGTAGATCACTGATCCTAACAAAAGATCGGAAGAAGATGGGCATAGACAACAATGCTATGATGGCTCTTATGACTGCTATACCTAACTCCATCATGGTGGGGTTTGAGTATTGCAAGTCAGTTAAAGAGCTGTTTGATGCACTGTCACAGATGTACTCTAACTCCAATGATTCCAAGAAAGATTCACTCAAGCAACAGTTTAAGAACTTTACCTACATTGCTGGAGTGACCCTCAGCTAGCAATACTTTATGTACGTGGATCTAATAGCTTCCCTTCAGTTTGTGGGAGTTACCATTGACTTGAGATACCTCTTAAGGAAGTTCACAGTGCACTCTTAATGAGTGGACATTATGCTATGTCTTCATCAAAAGGACAGAGAATCTAACTCCCTCACCATGACTGACTAACAAACAACATTCTTGATGGATATCGTGTAGAGATGGAAGCAAGAAGTCCCATCCGATGAGCAGAGCCTCAAGCCTTCCTGCTAAAAACGCTTTGATGGTAGCTGAAGGCTCAGGACCCAACCAACCTCTGCAGTACCTGACTTCCTCTCAGCAGCCATTTTGTTTAACAAGACCCTTCATCATATTCCTAAGACTCCAAGGTCTCAACAGGCTTAGCAAGGTTCTTCCAGGACAGCAGTGCCTTTATCTCAAGAAATAGGCACTCTGGTGATCATCAGTTTTGCTTGATGATCTAGAGTGCTTCAACCCAGATGATATGGAGTACGTGGACATAGTCGTACAAATGGTTCTACTTACCTATCTAGCAAAGAGTTCATCAAGAGAACTGGAAGGGAGTTCCCTCCAAACCCAGCTAGCAGCAAGTTCGGGTTTGAAAAAACCAAGGCAAAGTGTTACAACTACTATACCAACTTGGTCATTTTGCTTGGGAATGCATGGCTCCCAAGTCAAATCCAGGAACCTCTCATGCCTTCTCACAAGCCTCTACACCTAAAGCCCCTAGGAAGTCAACTGAAACAACAACTATAGCTCAAGAAGTTGACTACAGATTTATGGTACACGATGTGACTTCTGCTCAAGCACTCATGGCTGGAACAGATGTCAACAAGGTACATGAACATCGCTACACTCCAGCTTATATTTCTAAGGTAAAGTTATATCAAAACTACAATATGGAGATTAAAATTGATATTGAGTCTTTAAATATTTTAAAATCTGACTTTAAAAGCTGAATCTGACTATCAAAGAAAAGTTGAAGAGTTAGAGAAAACTTTGTCTCTTTTGAAGCATGAACACACAAACTACAAGACTCAAATAAAGGATTTAATATCCAAATTATCTGATGCTCAAGCCCAGCTTGTCACAGCTAAGGCTCAAGATAGGAAGCATGCTATCTCAGAGCAAACTTCCAAGCCATCCTTGCATCATCGTCTCACTCAAAACTTTGTTACAAAACAAAGGTAGGTTGGAGACCAATGAAATTGCTCCACCAAACTATTATGAGTTTATTATACAATCAAGATGTGGTACTAAAGAGCAAGTGGTTCTATTTACCGCCCACTTTCTTATGAGTCAAAGAGTGATGCAGGTATGGAGACTATCATAGGGAAGATGTTGGGAGACCCTACACCTCTTACCAGTGATAACCAACCTCTTACCACCAAATCTAGAACAAACCAAGCTAAGGCAGCTAGAAAAATGCCAAGAAAGTGATGAATCAAAGCTAAATATTGACCAAAAGCAAAAGGTGTGTTCATCTCAGCTGGATTCTAAATAGAGGGAAGTTTTGAACTTGGAAAAGTGTGTAATACCAATACACCTATCTAACAAAAGGATTAGAAGGAAAGGGAAAGACTGTTGTTGAAAACAAGAAGACCAAGAAACAACAGCTTCTCATTCGTAGAAGATTAATATTGCATGCATAATGTCTGGTTTACAAAACCACATGGCCAAAGATTGTTATTACAATCCTGCTAGCACACATTATGCAAATAATGTTAAGAAGAGTCAGGGAAGGTTTCTCATTTGGAGCCTAACAAATGGTCCAAGTGATGAAAATGGGAAGCTTGTTTATGAAGCAATGTTGCGTTCGAAAAAAAATCCTTCTTCCGAAGGGAAAATGGCTTCGGAAGCTAAAGATGTGAAGACTCAAAAAGCCAAGAGAGTCCCCTTGAAACCATCCCAGAAGAGGACTTCTTCAGAAGAGAAGGTGGTGAAGGCCTCTACCGAGCAGAAAGAAGCTTCAGAAGAATGCCATGCCGCTCAAGCTTCAACAAGCTCATCCTCTATGATCAACCAAAGGATGGAATGGAAGATCAAAGAAGATGTTGCAATTCAAGCCTCCTCTTCACAAACACTTATTGAACCCCCATGCTTAATTTTGGTTCAATAAAATGCTCATTGGAAGAGCCTAAGACCAACAAGGTTGGGTTTCCAATAAAAACTAACTTTTTCACCTTATGTGCATGGACATCCATATGACAAGAACAATAATGTGTGGATTGTAGATAGTGGATGCTCCAGGCACATGACTGAGAACAGATCTCTCCAACAATTTCAACATTTTGATAGAGGTCCTGTTCAGTTTGGAGGTGAGGCTGTAGGATACATTCTGGCAGAGGGAGTGTATCCAAAGACAAGTTAAAGGTTGACAAAGTAGACTTTTTCAAACAGCTTGAACATAATCTTTTAAATGTTTCTCATTTTTGTGATCAAAAGCACCAAATGCTTTTAACAGAACATGAGTGCATTATCCTCAAACCTGGGATGATCATTCCTTTGGAATTGGTGCTTCTTAGATCTCCCAGGAAAGGGGATATGTACAAGCTGGATATGAACTATGCTTCCCCACTAGGAGAAGTATCATGCTTCTTTCCAAAGCTGATGATGATGAGTCAACACTATGGCAAAAACGAACATGTCAAGTCAATTTTAAAACCATGAATAAGTTTGTTAAAAATAACTTGGTAAATGGTTTTCCTAAAAAGGAATTTTTATGCAAAGATAACTGTGTTGCATGCGTGAAAGTGAAGCAAAACACACGACATCTCATAAATCCAAAGTTGTTAACTCCACTACCACCCCCATTACACTTATTGTATATGGATCTCTTTGGCCTAACAAGTATAATCAGCATTGGAAGGAAATCATATTGCCTTGTGATAGCTGATGATTTTACAAGATTTACATGGGTATTCTTTTTAAGAACTAAGGATGAAACTACTGAAATGTTAAAATATTTTATTATTAAATAGAAAATCAAATTGATCACAAGGTAAAAATAATTAGAGGTGATCAAGGGACTGAGTTCAAGAATCAAGTTCTTGACTCATTCTGTAACTCAAAAAGGATTGCCAGACAATACAGTGCTCTAGAACTCCTCAACAAAATGGTATTGCTGAGAGGAGGGACATGACACTTATTGAGGCTACTCAGACTATGTTGGTTGATTCAAAGCTACCTCTTAATTTTTGGGTGGAGGCAGTCAACACTGCATGTAGGTGTACCATACTTAACACAAAAGACAATTTGGCAAAGTTTGCTAAAATGTCGGATGATGCTATCTTTGTTGGATATTCCTCCAACTCTATTGCTTATAGAGTTTATAACATCAAAAATCAACAATTTGAGGAATCATCCAACATTTTTGTCAATGAGAACACTCCTTGTGTTAGGGGGAATGGCTCTGATTACATTTTTGACTTAGAATTGTTTTCCAACTATTCCAATCCATCTTGTGAGAATGTTTCAGCTAGAACAGGTCCTCAAAATGATCATGATCAACTGTTTGAGTTGTCCAAACCCTGCTCATTGAAGGCCCCATTCCCGGAATGCTCACAGCTGGTCAATCATCGCACATAAAACATACATTTTCATTATCTTAATAAAGCGTTGTAGTGGAATCATTAAAACAAACATTTCATTTCATTATATTAAACGCTTTTGCAAAATAATACAATATTTATTACAAAATATTGTTTGTTCACATTATAAAGCAAAAACATTATACAAAAGAAGGCCATCCAAAATGAGCCAAGTTGCCGCCCCGTGCCATCCTCAGCAACCATTACCTGCCAACTGGAAACACATAAAAGTCAGTATTGCTGAATGAGTTCTAGTTTTAAAATAAAACATACTTACTTTCATTTAAAACCGTTCTTTACTTACGTACATGATCACACATCATACGTACCCATAGATAATATCGTTATTATCTACATCATTCGTTCGTTAACTTTCATTCATTCGTCATACATCATTATCATTCATTTTCATTTACTTTCGTTCATATTCATACATAACTTTCTTACTTTCATTCGTACGTTCATTGTACATTACCCCGAACATTGTGCACGAAGCTGGTTACCGGGCCTAAGGTCTTTCATAGACCTTGAACATTATGCACAAAACTGACTCCAGTATCTAGGGCAAGCACACTCATCACTTATTTTTTCTCTTTCATTCCGGATCAATGCCATATGCTATACCCCAAACATTGTGCACCAAGCTGGTTACTAGGCCTGAGGTCTTTTAATAGACCTCAAACACTATGCATGAAGCTGACTCCAGTACAGAGGCAAGCGGAAAGGACCACATACGTATGGTCAATCACAAAGATTAGACCCCAGGGTGCATCTTTTCGGGGTAGCTAACCCGCATATAGTTGTGCTAACACCCTTCATTGGGTGTGAACGTCCATGCATTGCTTGCAAGACTTTCTTACTTTCATTCATACGTTAATACATGCATTCTTTCATTTCGTTCATCTTTTCATTATCTTCCATTTTATGTTACATAATACTTTCATTTCATTCATAAACATTCAACATAAAGCCATGGGAAAATAACATACATAAACAAGAACATAAACATACATAAACATACAAAACATCGCCATACAAGGCACCATCATACATACATAACATACCGCATACATACCAACATGCATAAGCATTAATCATATCGCACCATCATTCATGCCACATCATACATCCCCCATCACATCATCTATGAGCTCAAAAAGTCAACTTACATAGCCCCAGGGAACCTTCCAAGTTGAAGCCTACATTTTACATTTTCCCCAAAATCAGAAAAAATTTCTAACTCTTTAGGCACATGGGCTTGTTCAGGTGCATGGTCTTCAGGGTGCATGGGGAACACTTAGGCGCATAGGGAACTTTCAGACACATGGGCACTATTGGGGCACATGGGCAACAGTTAGTCAATTCTGGGCAAATCTAGGCGCATGGGCACTATGAAGGCGCATGAGTGCCTAGGCGTATGGGCTGTCTTGGTGCTTGGACACTTGGTCAAATTTAGCCTTTTCCTGGCGCATGGGTATTGTTTAGTCGATTGGGGTTCGGGCACATGGGAACACTTAGGCACTTATTTCAGTTGGGCACATGGGCCATTGTTTAGGCGCTTGGGCAGTCTAAATCTACTTAAACATCATAATTCAATCCCCAATCATCATATAACCTGTTCTAAGGTTAAATCTTACATCCTAAGCCTTAGAAACATAACCACAACATCATCATACACATACATAGCCCAAAATCAAACCCACCATAAACACACGCACAGACACACATACAAGTATAAAACCCAACTTTTATGAAAACATACATACATGCATTTCCAGCCCCAAACCAGTTTAAAATAAGTAAAAAGGAAATCTAGAACTCACCTTAATAGCCTTTGGTTTTGACTTCTTCAAACACGTTTGCAATTGAGTTCAACCGCTTAAAAACCCACCAAATACATATCCGAACACACAAAAGCACACATAAGCATATAACCGAGGCTAAGGCCTGTTAAAACATCTTAAAATTGTGAATTCTTACATTGAATTCAAACTTCTGCTCTTGTTCCTCTTCAAACCCAGAGTTTTCAGTTCTCCTTCACTTTCTCTCTCTAAAAAAACAAATGATATGTGTGAAGAGAGGGTGATGGGCGGCCGTCACCTTTATTCACCACTTTTAAACCTTTGTGTCCTTTTAACACTTTTTACCCCTCAACTTTGGTACAATGGTGCTTCTTTCTTTTTCTTCACTTTATTCTTTCTTTCTTTCTTATCTTTAAGGATATAACCAGGTGTTACAAGTGCACCCCCCTTATTAAGGTTTCATGCCCGAACATGTTATTCCTCAAACAATCGTGGGTAATACTGTCTCATTTCCTCCTCTGTCTCCCACGTGGACTCGGATCCCTTCCTGTGCTTCCACTATACACGCACAAGAGGAACCACTTTATTCCTTAACCTCTTCTCCTTTCGACTAATGATCGCCACTTGTTACTCCACATAATTAAGCTGTTCATCCACCTCATATCCTCCAGTGGTACAATCATATTCTCGTCTGCTAAACACTTTCTCAGATGAGATACGTGGAATATTGGGTGAATTTCACTTAACTGATCTGGTAACTCCAATCTATAGGCCACCTCCCCTACTCAAGCAATGATTCAGAGAGGCCCTATGTTTACCTTGGGCTCAACTTGCCCCGCTTTCTGAACCGGATGATACCTTTCCATGGTGAGACTTTCTACATAACTCAATCACGCACCTGGAACTCAATCGGTCTGCGTCGTTTATCAACATATGACTTTTGCCTATCTTTAGTTGCCTTCATAAAGGATCTGATCCTTTCAAACTTTTCGATCGTAGCCTCAACCACCTCGACGCTCCCTAACTCTTTATGGCCAATATCACCCCAATACACGGGTGTTCTGCATCTCCTACCATATAGCATCTCATAAGGGGGCATACTTCACTTTCGTTTAAAACTATTCTTTACTTTCGTACATGATCATACATCATACGTACACATAGATAATATCATTATTATCTACATCATTGGTTTGTTACCTTTCATTCATTTATCATATGTCATTATCATTCACTTTCATTTACTTCATTCACTTTTATTTACTTTCATTTACTTTCATTTACTTTCATTCACTTTCATACATAACTTTCTTATTTCATTTGTATGGTCATTACTTTCGATGACATGTACATTACCCCGAACATTGTGCATGAAGCTAGTTACTGAGCCTGAGGTCTTTCATAGACCTCGAACATTATGCACGAAGCTAACTCCAGTACCTAGGGCAACTACACTCATCACTTATCTTTTCTCTTTCATTTCAGACCAATGCCATATGCTATACCCTGAAAATTATGCACGAAGCTAGTTACTTGGCCTGAGGTCCTTCATAAACCTCGAACATTGTGCATGAAGCTGACTCCAGTACCTGGGGCAAGTGGTAAGGATCCCATACGTATGGTCAATTACAAATATTAGACCTCAGTGTGCATCCTTCTGAGGTAACTAACCCGCACACAGTTGAGCTAACACCCTTCATTGGGTGTGAACCTCCATACATTGCTTGGAAGACTTTCTTACATTCATTCATACATTAATGCATGCATTCTTTCATTTCGTTCCTCTTTTCATTATCTTCCACTTTACGTTACATATCACTTTCATTTCATTCATAAACATTCAACGAAAAGTGTAAGGCCCCGTTCCCGGGACGCTTACAGCTGGTAAATCATCACACACAAAACATATACTTTACATTTAAACATTCATAAAACATTGCGGCGGAAACATAAAAATAACTTTTCATATCATTACAAATGCTTTTGAAAGTTAATACAAGCGTTCATTTCAACATCATTCGTTCGCATTATAATGCAAAAACATTAACAAAAGAATGCCATTCAAAATGCCAAGTAGCTGGTCCGTGCCATCCTCAGCAATGCTCACCTGGTAACTAGAAAATGCATAAAAGTCAGTGTTGCTGAGTGAGTTCTAGTTTTATAATTAAAACATACTTTTCTTTCATTAAAACCTTTCTTTACATTTATGCGATCATACATCATACATATACACAGATAAAATCATTATTATCTTCGTCATTCGTTCATTCATTACTTTCATTCTTCCATACGTTCTTACTTTCATTCTTTCATTCATTACTTCCAATGACATGTACATTACCGAACATTGTGCACGAAGTGGGTAACTGGGCCTGAGGTCTTTCATAGACCTCGAACATTATGCACAAAGCGGGTAACTGGGCCTAAGGTCTTTCATAGACCTCGAACATTGTGCACGAAGCTGACCCAGTACCTAGGGAAAGTACATTCACCATTTCACTTTTCTCTTTCATTCCGGATCAATACCATACGCTATACCCCGAACATTGTGCATGAAGCGGGTAACTGGGCCTGAGGTCTTTCATAGACCTCGAAGATTGTGCACGAAGCTAACTCTAGTACCTAGAGCAAGCGACAAGGATGCCATTCATATGGTCAATCACAAAGATTAGACCCCAATGTGCATCCTTTGGGGTAGCTAACCCACACACGTTGAGCTAACACCTACATTAGGTGTGCACCTCCATACATTTGCTTGCAAGCCTTCTTACATTCATTCGTTCATTAATGCATGCATTCATTCATCATGTTCCTCTTTTATTATCTTTCACTTTATGTTACATAATACTTTGGTTCATTCATTATCATAACCCATAAAGCCACGGAAAGATAAACATACGTCATAATAAGGAACATAACATTCGGTCATCATCATCATACAGGGCATCATCATACATTCATAACCTACATCATGTATAATCATATAACATCATACATCATCATTATGCTTATGCATCAATACATCATACATGCCCATAATACCATCTATGACCTCAAAAGTCAACCTAGATGAACCTCCGGGAACATCTCAAGTCAAAGCCTACATTACTCCTTTTTCTCCAAAAGGTCAGAATTTTCTAAGTGTTCATCCGCACTAACCTTATTGTTCATACACATTTGATATGCTTCATCCGCATTTGGTTTGCTTCATCCACATTGACATACTTCATCCACATTTCTCATCCGCATTGACTTACTCATCCGCATTTCATATACTTAGTCAAATGCTCATCCGCATTGACCCCATCCGCATTAAGTGTTCATCCGCATTTACTTACTTTGCAGTTAATACTCATCCGCATTAACTGTTCATCCGCATTTCTTCCCAGTACTCATCCACATTTCCCTTTTACTTAGTCCATATTCATCCGCATTTTTCAGACTTAGTCAAATGCTCATCCGCATTGACCTTCATACACATTTGTCATACTTAGTCAATGCTCATCCGCATTGACTTACTCTGCTCATCCGCATTAACCTTTCCATCCGCATTGACCTTTCAACACTTATGCAGATTCTAAAACTTAACATATGAGCCTTAGACATCAGATTTCAATCTCAAATCACCATTCATCATGTTCTAAGCTTACATCATACATCTTAAGTCTTAGAAACATCATCATACATCATCATCATGAACATGATCACACATCATATCATCACCTCATCATACACACATTCAGTCTCCACATAGACTCAGATTCCTTCCTGTGCTTCCACTATACACGCACAAGAGGAACCTTTCTTTCTCAGCCTCTTCTATTTTCGATCAATGATTGCCACTGGTTGCTACACATATTTGTGTTCTTCATCTACTTTGATATCCTCCAGTGGAACAATCATGTCTTCATCAACTAAGCACTTTCTCAGATGAGATACATGGAATGTCGGGTGAATTCCACTTAACTCTTCTCGTAACTCCAGTCTATAGGCCACCTCTCCTACTCGAGCAACGATTCGGAAAGGGCCTATGGATCTCGGGCTCAACTTGCCCTGCTTCGAAAACGAATGATACCCTTCCAGGTGGGACCTTCAACATAACCCGGTCACCCACCTGGAACTGACAGGATCAGCGATCACAAGTTTGATGTATTAGAGTTCAAAGCAGCGGAATAAGAACAGGAATTAGACAAATTGTAGCAAGAAATCGATACTTGTATGCATTAAGAGCACATACGGTTATAGTGAGAGAATATGTTCTGATTCAAGGAATGTTTATAGATATGGAATATTTCTTATCAAATCATTCAAATCATTCAATTATTACAATAGGTTGACACTCCTTATATAGAGTGCAATAACCACTGCTGTTATCACGGAAAGTGACAACTGGCAGATCTATTACAAAAATAACTAAATCTTAACAAACTACTGAAATGTTCACAACTACTGAGAACATATCAGAGTGTTAAGTACAGAATATAAAACTACTGATTAGAAACTACTGAAACTACACGACTGAAGAACAAGCTCTTCAGTCGTTTTAACAAAACTACTGAAACTAGAAATATAAAACTACCGATATCACAACTACTGAAGAAGTACTCTTCAGCTTGTGACAAACTACTGACGCTTCAGTAGTTGATCTTCAGACTTTGACCTTCAGATGTTTCATCAGCTGATGACTTCAGTAGATATCATCAGCTGATGTCTTCAGTCTTTGTCTTCAGACTTTGTACATCAGTTGTTGATCTTCAGCACTTGTAAACTCTTGAGCTGTTGTACTTCAGTACTTTAGTCTTTCAGCTTCAGCACTTGTGTTCTTCAGCTGTTCAGCTTCAGTACTTGCGTTCTTCAGCTGTTCAGCTTCAGTACTTGTGTTCTTCAGCTGTTGTACTTCAGCACTTTAGTTCTCAGCTGTGAAGTTTCAGCACTTGATCTTCAGCTGTTGGAGTCTTCAGCACTTGTCAAAATGCTGATGAGGGCTTTCAGCATGGTTGTGGATACCATGTGGGACTTAGAGGTTTTTTGATCTTGGCTCATTGGTTCTTTTGGTCCAACAAACTCCCCTGAACCAATGCAGTCAAAACCTCTAAATTATTGATTTATCCCACTTTATTGTTGGCAAAAATGTTGGTCTTTTTCCTTCTTGATCAGTAGAGGAAGATACCCATGTAAGCTCGGCCTGGGAAGAAATCTCAAGATATTTGTTGGCCCAGGGTGAAGGGGCATAATGTTTTGGGGAAGGACACAGAGTTGTTATCCCATTATGAGATTTAATTCCCGATAATGGAGTCTTGTATGACTCTCGAACATAGGCCTCAAGTGAGAACAACTTGGTCCCCTGAGAGAGTTCTGACGGGTTTGCAAGAACACAAAATCCATGTTTAACCATTTAAACTTTCAGAAAAACACAGCGGACATATATATATAGCTTTAAAACCCATTTTAAAGCTGAATATTTCATGTTCTTAGTGTCCATTTAATGTAGAAAAGCAAACCCAAACAAAAGGATCATGTATGTGAATGAAACAAGCTATGACAATACATAAACGTACATAAAATCACAGCTTGAACAAGCTGTGACAACTACCTTGTTCCAGCAGCAAATGTCGACCAAAATGAGGTGTTTGATGCTTGTTCTTTTGGCCAAGACTTCAAGGAGGAGTCCTCAAGTGCTTATACCCCAAGCCTTGTGAAGCATACACAACTCTTGCTAGGGAGAGATCACCAAATCAAGACAAAAACTCCTTCAAAGGCTGCTGTTGAGCCGAGACCTTGAGAGAGGTTTTTTTTTCTTTCAAAATTGCATGTAATGTGTGTGGCTCATCTGATTTTTGAGTCCA
Organism: Flaveria trinervia; assembly: GCA_025506515.1. NCBI lineage: Eukaryota > Viridiplantae > Streptophyta > Magnoliopsida > Asterales > Asteraceae > Flaveria > Flaveria trinervia. The sequence goes on along the minus strand of JACCIX010000480.1, from coordinate 17,143 downwards.
AGACTCAATTAAATGTGTGTTGGTGGTCAAAACATGTTGGTCCAATAGAATGAGAGGGGAGGGGCGGCCAAGAAGGGGTTTAAAACCTTTTCCCTCTCAAAACTATCACACATTGAAATGTCATTATACTAGACATACAATTAATTGTATGTACAAGATATATAAATGTAATTACATACTTATACAAATAACCATTTAATTTATAAGCTGTAATTCTCACTTAATATTGGTGTCATCTAACTAATTTAAACAACACATCAAATAATATTGTTGAACAAAATATCCTAATAAGTTGTTCCCACTTACATGCAACTTATTTAGAAAACCCATTTTTTAAATGGTGTGAATATTTAATTGCATGATCACATCATCAATTAAATATTTAATTGGTGTTTGCCAAGCTTGTTGTTGGGTATAACCCGACTTGGATCATAACGTACTAACCACATCAATATTCTAAGTGTTGGGCACACAGAATCCAACAATCTCCCACTTGCCCAAGATTCATAGAAGATTGATGCAAGCAGTAAATACCACCTAACAATGGTTCACTACCCTTAATACGCATGACTTGTAGCCATTCAATAACATCATCCCTTTCAAGTACCCTACTTGAAATGATTTAGGTGAATCAATCATCTATCCTTTTGTTTCAGATGTCATGTCAAATCCAAGAACACGGAATGATCATTTCTTGTTGATGTAACTTATCAGGCCTTAGACATCTAACTCTCAACGAATAAGAGGAACAAATTCCATCTTGACTACATATGTTTCTCACAGACACCTATGTCATACCTGAAATACCCTTATGTACTGTCCACTATTTCAGAACAGTGAAGAAGAAGCTCAAGGTATAATACTTGGTGAATATCAAAACCAATATGTATCTCAGGTCGGAGGATACCAAATGATATTCGCCTTTACTCAAAATTACTTATGATCAATCAATAAGATTCCATGTAGTAAAATTTGAGATGCGGGTTAGTCCAATATTTGTATCCCACAAATATCTATGAACCTTGGTAGCAACCCATTGCTCTATATTCATCCTTATGAATATCAACCAATCCAAGTTCATAATAGTCTTACCTTCAAACTTGTTCCCACAAGTGTGAACGACTACGGACATTTAGAGTAAACATTTTACTCATGGATTAAACATGCTAAATTGGAATATTATTTGAAACATTATAACCAAATAATTTTATTCAAATAATAGAAAGTTCCACATATCCAAATACAAAATTTATAGATCAAATCCAATCACTAGAATATCGAAGTCCCATGGCACAAGTATGACATTCATGCTTTGCCTTTTCAAGGAGCTTCGTGAGAGGATCCGCAACGTTTTGATCCGTGTGAACTTTGCGAATACATATCTTTCCCTTTTCAACTTCATCTCGTATGTAGTTGAATCTCCGCTCAATGTGCCTGGTCTTTTGATGAGCACGGGGTTCCTTGATTTGTGCAATCGCACCCTCGTTGTCACAAAAGATCTCTAGGGGTTCCTGAATGGAAGGGACAACCCCCAGATCGGCAATGAATTTCTTCAACCATGCAGCTTCTTGAGCTGCCAATGAGGCGGCGACATATTCTGATTCTGTAGTTGATAGAGCCACCACATCCTGTTTGGAGCTCTTCCAAGAGACAGCTCCTCCATTCAGAATGAAAATGTATCCCGATTGAGACCGTGAATCATCACGATCGGTTTGGAAACTCGCATCCGTGTAACCTTTTACAACGAGTTCCTCGTCACCAGATCCATAGATCAGGAACATATCTCTTGTCCTCCTTAGGTACTTAAGTATGTTCTTAACAGCCATCCAATGACTGTTTCCAGGATTCTGCTGGTAACGGCTTGTCATGCTTAAGGCGCATGACACGTCCGGTCGAGTGCATATCATTGCATACATGATGGATCCTATAGCAGATGCGTATGGGATTGCCTTCATTTATCTTGCTCTTCCTTTGAGCTTGGACATTGAGTCGTACTCAATATCGTTCCTCTTTGAATAGGTACGGTACCTTTCTTAGAATTCTCCATCTTGAACCTCTTCAAGATTTTATCAAATATGCACTTTGATTCAAACCAATCAACCGCCTTGATCTATCCCTATAGATCTTTATTCCCAGAATATAGGCGGCTTCACCAAGATCCTTAATGGAAAAACAACTTCCAAGCCAGGTTTTTACACCTTCCAAGGTTGGAATGTCATTTCCAAATAGCAGTATGTCATCAACATACAATACTAGGAAAGTTATTGTGCTCCCACTAGCCTTCTTATACACACAAGCCTCATCAGCGTTTTTGATGAAACCAAATTTCTTTACTTCCTCATCAAAACGGTGATTCCAGCTTCTCGATGCTTGTTTCAATCCATAGATTGATTTCTTTAACTTGCATACTTTATTAGGATGTATTGGATCGACAAAACCTTCAGGCTGAACCATATAGACATCTTCCTCAAGGTATCCATTTAGGAAAGCGGTTTTGACATCCATTTGCCAAATCTCATAATCATAATGAGCAGCTATGGCAAACAATATCCTTATAGACTTTAGCATCGCAACAGGTGAGAAGGTTTCATCATAATCAACCCTTGAGTTTGAGTGAAACCTTTTGCTACAAGTCTAGCTTTATAAGTATCCAAGTTTCCATGCATATCCGTTTTCTTCTTAAAAACCCACTTACTTCCAACTATTTTGGAGTTAAGAGGTGGTACAACCAAGTCCCATACTTGATTGTCATACATGGATTGCATCTCAACGTTCATGGCTTCTAGCCATTTGTCACAATCCGTATTGGACACTGCATCATGGTATGTGGTTGGTTCATCAGAATCTATCACATAGCATCCATCCATGAAAAATCCATATTTTCTGGTGGATTACTAGTTCTACCACTTCTGCGAACGTGTTGTGTGTATTGATCAACCACTTGATCATCCTCAACATCCTCATGTTGAGTGCTAGTTTCAACCAAACGTGCATCGGGCTGTGGTTCTTGATCTTCTCAAGATCCACTGTTCTACTGCTAGTTCCTTCCATAAGGAACTTTGCTTCTAAGAACTCACCCTTTCTGGCAACAAACACTTTTGTTCCATTGGATCATAGAAATAATATCCCATAGAATCTCTAGGATATCCAATAAAGATACACTTGGTGGATCGGACATCCAATTTGTTTGGGGTGGGAGTCTTAACATAAGCCTCACATCCCCAAACCTTAAGTACGATAGGGATGGAACTCTTCCATGCCATATCTCAAAAGGTGTCCTTTCCACCTTTTTGGTTGGGGCCATGTTTAGAATACGGGCCGCGGAGAGCAAAGCGAAACCCCAAAATGATAGAGGTAATGAGCTTCTAGCCATCATAGATCGGACCATATCCAATAAGGTTCGATTCCTCCTCTCAGACACACCATTATGTTGTGGTGTTCCAGGTGGAGTGAGCTGTGAGACAATCCACAACTCCTAAGATGATCTTGAAAAGCTTCACTTAGGTATTCACCTCCTCTATCGGTACGGAGAACTTTAATTGACTTGTTGAGTTGATTTTCTACTTCATTCTTGAAGATTTTGAACATTTCAAAAGCTTCATCTTTGTGCCTTAATAAGTACACATACCCATAGCGACTATAATCGTCGGTAAAGGTAATGAAGTATCTTTCACCATTCCTAGTCATTGGCTTAAAAGGACCACATACATCCGAATGTATGATTCCTAATAAATCTTTGCCCTTTCGGTAGTCCCACTAAAAGGTGCCTTAGTCATCTTACCTTGTAAACAAGATTCACAAACATCAAATGAATCATATTCATTTGTTTTTAAAAGACCATTCTTTTGAAGTGTTTGTAAACGTTTCTTGTTTATATGGCCAAGACGACAATGCCAAAGATAGGTATCACTTAAGTCCAACTTGAGTTTCTTGGTGTTAGTTTGGTACAATGAACTATTTAAAGTATTTTCATGAACCAATTCATAAATACCATTAATGGGAATAGCTTTAAAATAGAACATTTCATTAAAAGAAACATGGATATTTTCCTCAACGAATGATAATACATATCCAAATTGTTTTAACAGGGCTACAGAGATAATATTCCTAGTCAAACTAGGAGCATACAAAACATTGCTCAAAATTACTTCCAAACCATTTGGAAGTTTCAAGATGTAGTCACCACGGGCTTCTACTTGAACTTTAGCCCCATTGCCCATGTAGAGGCTCACATCCCCTTTCTTGAAGTCACTACTTCTTTTGAACCCCTGCAACAAATTGCAAATGTGAGTTCCACATCCGGTATCTAATACCCATGTGTTAGAGGATATCATGTTTAAATCAATATGGATCATGTATATTGTACCTGAGGTCTGCCCGGCATCCCTCTTTGCTTTCAACTCTTGGAGATGGACGGGACAATTCCTTGCCCAATGTCCAATCTCCCCACACTTGAAGCATGGGTCATTAGTGGCAACCTTTTGCCTTTTCTCTTGTGGTTTGGGTGGCACCCTTGCCACCCCTTTCCCTTTTCCCCAAGCGGGTCCCTTACCCTTGGCAACCTTTGCCTTGGGTGCGGGACGAGGCCTTTTATTGTTCCCACCTTCATTGATGGTGAGAACGGGTAAAACCCTTTTACCCATGGCCGCCTCGGCCGTTTTGAGCATTGAGTGAAGCTCACCAATGCTTTTGTCCCAAGCATTCATGTTGTAGTTCAACACGAATGTCTCGAACCTTTTGGTAAGGCCATTGAGGATCAAATCCGTGGCCAATTCCTTCGAGACGGGACAATTAAGCCTCTCGAGGCGGTCAATGTGACTTTTCATCTTAAGTACATAAGATGAAACAGATTGGTTGTCGTCCATACGACATGCATGGAGCGCTCGAACCGTTTCGAAGCGCTCAACCCTGCTTGCTGTTGGAACGTTTCCTTCAGCTGGGTTATCATGTCATAAGCCCCGTGGTGTTCATACTCCTTTTGGAGATCCGGAGTCATGCTCGCTAGCATGAGACAAGACACTTGGACGGAGTCCTCAGTGTATTTCAGCCAATCATTAAAGGCCTCCTCATCATCCTCGCTAGGTTGATCGGGGACAGGGTCGTCTAAAACATACGATCGTCTCTCTTGCTTGAGAACAATTCTCAAGTTTCGATACCAATCGATGAAGTTGTTATGGTTTAGACGTTCCTTTTGGAGGATCGCTCGTAGGGATTGGTTGGACGCGGATGAGTTATCGGAATTATCATTATTAGAGGCCATCTACAAAATTTAACAAAGTTTTATTAGTATTTTCGATATTGTAATTTTAATAACAAATGTCTTACAAGACTTTTATATTAAAATCTAGAACCCAATATTACATTTAAATTGTGGTTAGGTGACCTTTATCCCACGTTTAAATTAATAAGGTGGTCAACGTTTGACGATTGCAACCATTTGCAACTTCTAGAGGTATGGGATCGACTCTTGAACATCATATGTAAAGTCGGCATGAAAATCCCATCAACACCATTTGGAAACCACATTGTAGGTGATCCATTTAACATGGTTTGCAAATCAAGACATCCTACTTACACCCACGTGTGAGTTTGCCAAAACAAATGGTTAGGTGACCTTTATCCCATAAGTAAGGCATTCTCACCTCAAATCACAAGTTCCCTCAAAATGGTTGGGTGACCTTTATCCCACTAAGAGTTCCCAAGTGACTCAAGTGTTGTGTAAAAGGACGGTGTTGATCTCGTTTTTAAAATTTTAGAGATTTCTTAATTCTAGTTTAGAAAACTCTATGTACTTGTATTTGTATGCTTTCAAATACAAGGTACCCTATGGTTCTTTGATTAAAACCAATTTTAATCTTTAAAGTCATTAAACCATTTTAATTACTTTTATTAACTTTAAGAACCAATAATTTTCAGCTTGTTAAGTTTGTTAATGAGTTTGTTATGAATATTCCAATACAAACCAAACAATCAAACAACAAACATCAAACAAGCATATATATACAAACATGAGTGCATAACCATAGCTACTAAGTTGACAACACTTGTTTGCCATCACAAGTGTTGTCATAAGGTCTTTTCTAAGGTTGAAAACAATCACAAAATGCAGGTCATCTTGGACCCCACTTGAACTTGCATCCATATGCTTCAAGTTCCATGTCTTTGATGTCCATCTTGGGTCTTGAACTTGTGCATCTTCCTTTTACAAAATTGTATCCTAATACATTTTTCTAATAAAAGAAATGCACCTAATCTATTACAAACCCAAATGAATGAATAATTACAACCCAAATAATGAAACAAAATTACAACCAAATTGAATGAATGAATACAACCAACACAAGCATCCAAACATCACAAGGTCAATGGCTAGGTTATGCACTTTATCATCCAATGATCATAACATCAAAACATCTAATGAAACCCCTTTTAAAACCACCAAATTTCAGCCAACATAAACTGAAATTTTTGGTTTTAAACATTGTCTAAACAATCAACACATCAAAATATGTTTCTTTCAAGATCTAATCACTAGCATGTGTGATACGATCTTGAAAGTTGGGGAATCATTCAACCAAACAATAACAGCCCAAAATCAGTCTATAACTACTTTATAATCATGCTTTAAAACCAATTTTAAAGACAAAACAAGCAAGTCATCCACATAACCGGCTCTGATACCATTGACGGGTTTGCAAGAACACAAAATCCATGTTTAACCATTTAAACTTTCAGAAAAACGCAGCGGACATATATATAGCTTTAAAACCCTTTTAAAGCTGAATATTCATGTTCTTAGTGTCCATTTAATGTAGAAAAGCAAACCCAAACAAAAGGATCATGTATGTGAATGAAACAAGCTATGACAATACATAAACGTACATAAAATCACAGCTTGAACAAGCTGTGACAACTACCTTGTTCCAGCAGCAAATGTCGACCAAAATGAGGTGTTTGATGCTTGTTCTTTTGGCCAAGACTTCAAGGAGGAGTCCTCAAGTGCTTATACCCCAAGCCTTGTGAAGCATACACAACTCTTGCTAGGGAGAGATCACCAAATCAAACACAAAAACTCCTTCAAAGGCTGCTGTTGAGCCGAGACCTTGAGAGAGGGTTTTTTTTTCTTTCAAAATTGCATGTAATGTGTGTGGTCATCTGATTTTTGAGTCCAAGACTCAATTAAATGTGTGTTGGTGGTCAAAACATGTTTGGTCCAATAGAATGAGAGGGGAGGGGCGGCCAAGAAGGGGTTTAAAAACCTTTTCCCTCTCAAAACTATCACACATTGAAATGTCATTTATACTAGACATACAATTAATTGTATGTACAAGATATATAAATGTAATACATACTTATACATTAACCATTTAATTTATAAGCTGTAATTTCTCACTTAATATTTGGTGTCATCTAACTAATTTAAACAACACATCAAATAATATTGTTGAACAAAATATCCTAATAAGTTGTTCCCACTTACATGCAACTTATTTAGAAAAACCATTTTTCTAAATTGGTGTGAATATTTAATTGCATGATCACATCATCAATTAAATATTTAATTGGTGTTTGCCAAGCTTGTTGTTGGGTATAACCCGACTTGGATCATAACGTACTAACCACATCAATATTCTAAGTGGGCACACAGAATCCAACAATCTCCCACTTGCCCAAGATTCATAGAAGATTGATGCAAGCAGTAAATACCACCTAACAATGGTTCACTACCCTTAATACGCATGACTTGTAGCCATTCAATAACATCATCCCTTTCAAGTACCCTACTTGAAATGATTTAGGTGAATCAATCATCTATCCTTTGTTTCAGATGTCATGTCAAATCCAAGAACACGGAATGATCATTTCTTGTTGATGTAACTTATCAGGCCTTAGACATCTAACTCTCAACGAATAAGAGGAACAAATTCCATCTTGACTACATATGTTTCTCACAGACACCTTATGTCATACCTGAATATACCTTATGTACTGTCCACTATTTCAGAACAGTGAAGAAGAAGCTCAAGGTATAATACTTGGTGAATATCAAAAACCAATATGTATCTCAGGTCGGAGGATACCAAATGATATTCGCCTTTACTCAAAATTACTTATGATCAATCAATAAGATTCCATGTAGTAAAATTTGAGATGCGGGTTAGTCCAATATTTGTATCCCACAAATATCTATGAACCTTGGTAGCAACCCATTGCTCTATATTCATCCTTATGAATATCAACCAATCCAAGTTCATAATAGTCTTACCTTCAAACTTGTTCCCACAAGTGTGAACGACTACGGACATTTAGAGTAAACATTTTACTCATGGATTAAACATGCTAAATTGGAATATTATTTGAAACATTATAACCAAATAATTTTATTCAAATAATAGAAAGTTCCACATATCCAAATACAAAATTATAGATCAAATCCAATCACTAGAATATCGAAGTCCCATGGCACAAGTATGACATTCATGCTTTGCCTTTTCAAGGAGCTTCGTGAGAGGATCCGCACGTTTTGATCCGTGTGAACTTTGCGAATACATATCTTTCCCTTTTCAACTTCATCTCGTATGTAGTTGAATCTCCGCTCAATGTGCCTAGTCTTTTGATGAGCACGGGGTTCCTTGATTTGTGCAATCGCACCCTCGTTGTCACAAAAGATCTCTAGGGGTTCCTGAATGGAAGGGACAACCCCCAGATCGGCAATGAATTTCTTCAACCATGCAGCTTCTTGAGCTGCCAATGAGGCGGCGACATATTCTGATTCTGTAGTTGATAGAGCCACCACATCCTGTTTGGAGCTCTTCCAAGAGACAGCTCCTCCATTCAGAATGAAAATGTATCCCGATTGTGACCGTGAATCATCACGATCGGTTTGGAAACTCGCATCCGTGTAACCTTTTACTACGAGTTCCTCGTCACCAGATCCATAGATCAGGAACATATCTCTTGTCCTCCTTAGGTACTTAAGTATGTTCTTAACAGCCATCCAATGACTGTTTCCAGGATTTGCTGGTAACGGCTTGTCATGCTTAAGGCGCATGACACGTCCGGTCGAGTGCATATCATTGCATACATGATGGATCCTATAGCAGATGCGTATGGGATTGCCTTCATTTTATCTTGCTCTTCCTTTGAGCTTGGACATTGAGTCGTACTCATATCGTTCCTCTTTGAATAGGTACGGTACCTTTCTTAGAATTCTCCATCTTGAACCTCTTCAAGATTTTATCAATATATGCACTTTGATTCAAACCAATCAACCGCCTTGATCTATCCCTATAGATCTTTATTCCCAGAATATAGGCGGCTTCACCAAGATCCTTAATGGAAAAACAACTTCCAAGCCAGGTTTTTACACCTTCCAAGGTTGGAATGTCATTTCCAAATAGCAGTATGTCATCAACATACTACATACTAGGAAAGTTATTGTGCTCCCACTAGCCTTCTTATACACACAAGCCTCATCAGCGTTTTGATGAAACAAATTTCTTTACTTCCTCATCAAAACGGTGATTCCAGCTTCTCGATGCTTGTTTCAATCCATAGATTGATTTCTTTAACTTGCATACTTTATTAGGATGTATTGGATCGACAAAACCTTCAGGCTGAACCATATAGACATCTTCCTCAAGGTATCCATTTAGGAAAGCGGTTTTGACATCCATTTGCCAAATCTCATAATCATAATGAGCAGCTATGGCAAACAATATCCTTATAGACTTTAGCATCGCAACAGGTGAGAAGGTTTCATCATAATCAACCCCTTGAGTTTGAGTGAAACCTTTGCTACAAGTCTAGCTTTATAAGTATCCAAGTTTCCATGCATATCGTTTTCTTCTTAAAAACCCACTTACTTCCAACTATTTGGAGTTAAGAGGTGGTACAACAAGTCCCATACTTGATTGTCATACATGGATTGCATCTCAACGTTCATGGCTTCTAGCCATTTGTCACAATCCGTATTGGACACTGCATCATGGTATGTGGTTGGTTCATCAGAATCTATCACATAGCATCCATCCATGAAAAATCCATATTTTTCTGGTGGATTACTAGTTCTACCACTTCTGCGAACGTGTTGTGTGTATTGATCAACCACTTGATCATCCTCAACATCCTCATGTTGAGTGCTAGTTTCAACCAAACGTGCATCGGGCTGTGGTTCTTGATCTTCCTCAAGATCCACTGTTCTACTGCTAGTTCTTCCATAAGGAACTTTGCTTCTAAGAACTCACCCTTTCTGGCAACAAACACCTTTTGTTCCATTGGATCATAGAAATAATATCCCATAGAATCTCTAGGATATCCAATAAAGATACACTTGGTGGATCGGACATCCAATTTGTTTGGGGTGGGAGTCTTAACATAAGCCTCACATCCCAAACCCTTAAGTACGATAGGGATGGAACTCTTCCATGCCATATCTCAAAAGGTGTCCTTTCCACCTTTTTGGTTGGGGCCATGTTTAGAATACGGGCCGCGGAGAGCAAAGCGAAACCCCAAAATGATAGAGGTAATGAGCTTCTAGCCATCATAGATCGGACCATATCCAATAAGGTTCGATTCCTCCTCTCAGACACACCATTATGTTGTGGTGTTCCAGGTGGAGTAAGCTGTGAGACAATCCCACAACTCCTAAGATGATCTTGAAAAGCTTCACTTAGGTATTCACCTCCTCTATCGGTACGGAGAACTTTAATTGACTTGTTGAGTTGATTTTCTACTTCATTCTTGAAGATTTTGAACATTTCAAAAGCTTCATCTTTGTGCCTTAATAAGTACACATACCCATAGCGACTATAATCGTCGGTAAAGGTAATGAAGTATCTTTCACCATTCCTAGTCATTGGCTTAAAAGGACCACATACATCCGAATGTATGATTCCTAATAAATCTTTTGCCCTTTCGGTAGTCCCACTAAAAGGTGCCTTAGTCATCTTACCTTGTAAACAAGATTCACAAACATCAAATGAATCATATTCATTGTTTTTAAAAGACCATTCTTTTGAAGTGTTTGTAAACGTTTCTTGTTTATATGGCCAAGACGACAATGCCAAAGATAGGTATCACTTAAGTCCAACTTGAGTTTCTTGGTGTTAGTTTGGTACAATGAACTATTTAAAGTATTTTCATGAACCAATTCATAAATACCATTAATGGGAATAGCTTTAAAATAGAACATTTCATTAAAAGAAACATGGATATTTTCCTCAACGAATGATAATACATATCCAAATTGTTTTAACAGGGCTACAGAGATAATATTCCTAGTCAAACTAGGAGCATACAAAACATTGCTTCAAAATTACTTCCAAACCATTTGGAAGTTTCAAGATGTAGTCACCACGGGCTTCTACTTAACTTTAGCCCCATTGCCCATGAGAGGCTCACATCCCCTTCTTGAAGTCACTACTTCTTTTGAACCCCTGCAACAAATTGCAAATGTGAGTTCCACATCCGGTATCTAATACCCTGTGTTAGAGGATATCATGTTTAAATCAATATGGATCATGTATATTGTACCTGAGGTCTGCCGGCATCCCTCTTTGCTTTCAACTCTTGGAGATGGACGGGACAATTCCTTGCCCAATGTCCAATCTCCCCACACTTGAAGCATGGGTCATTAGTGGCAACCTTTTGCTTTTTCTTTGTGGTTTGGGTGGCACCCTTGCCACCCCTTTCCCTTTTCCCCAAGCGGGTCCCTTACCCTTGGCAACCTTTGCCTTGGGTGCGGGACGAGGCCTTTTATTGTTCCCACCTTCATTGATGGTGAGAACGGGTAAAACCCTTTTACCCATGGCCGCCTCGGCCGTTTTGAGCATTGAGTGAAGCTCACCAATGCTTTTGTCCCAAGCATTCATGTTGTAGTTCAACACGAATGTCTCGAACCTTTTGGTAAGGCCATTGAGGATCAAATCCGTGGCCAATTCCTTCGAGACGGGACAATTAAGCCTCTCGAGGCGGTCAATGTGACTTTTCATCTTAAGTACATAAGATGAAACAGATTGGTTGTCGTCCATACGACATGCATGGAGCGCTCGAACCGTTTCGAAGCGCTCAACCCTTGCTTGCTGTTGGAACGTTTCCTTCAGCTGGGTTATCATGTCATAAGCCCCGTGGTGTTCATACTCCTTTTGGAGATCCGGAGTCATGCTCGCTAGCATGAGACAAGACACTTGGACGGAGTCCTCAGTGTATTTCAGCCAATCATTAAAGGCCTCCTCATCATCCTCGCTAGGTTGATCGGGGACAGGGTCGTCTAAAACATACGATCGTCTCTCTTGCTTGAGAACAATTCTCAAGTTTCGATACCAATCGATGAAGTTGTTATGGTTTAGACGTTCCTTTTGGAGGATCGCTCGTAGGGATTGGTTGGACGCGGATGAGTTATCGGAATTATCATTATTAGAGGCCATCTACAAAATTTAACAAAGTTTTATTTAGTATTTTCGATATTGTAATTTTAATAACAAATGTCTTACAAGACTTTTATATTAAAATCTAGAACCCAATATTACATTTAAATTGTGGTTAGGTGACCTTTATCCCACGTTTTAAATTAATAAGGTGGTCAACGTTTGACGATTGCAACCATTTGCAACTTCTAGAGGTATGGGATCGACTCTTGAACATCATATGTAAAGTCGGCATGAAAATCCCATCAACACCATTTGGAAACCACATTGTAGGTGATCCATTTAACATGGTTTGCAAATCAAGACATCCTACTTACACCCACGTGTGAGTTTGCCAAAACAAATGGTTAGGTGACCTTTATCCCATAAGTAAGGCATTCTCACCTCAAATCACAAGTTCCCTCAAAATGGTTGGGTGACCTTTATCCCACTAAGAGTTCCCAAGTGACTCAAGTGTTGTGTAAAAGGACGGTGTTGATCTCGTTTTAAAATTTTAGAGATTTCTTAATTCTAGTAGAAAACTCTATGTACTTGTATTTGTATGCTTTCAAATACAAGGTACCCTATGGTTCTTTGATTAAAACCAATTTTAATCTTTAAAGTCATTAAACCACTTTAATTACTTTTATTAACTTTTAAGAACCAATAATTTTCAGCTTGTTAAGTTTGTTATGAGTTTGTTATGAATATTCAAATACAAACCAAACAATCAAACAACAAACGATCAAACAAGCATGTATATACAAACATGAGTGCATAACCATAGCTACTAATTGACAACACTTGTTTGCCATCACAAGTGTTGTCATAAGGTCTTTTCTAAGGTTGAAAACAATCACAAAATGCAGGTCATCTTGGCCCCACTTGAACTTGCATCCATATGCTTCAAGTTCCATGTCTTTGATGTCCATCTTCGGGTCTTGAACTTGTGCATCTTCCTTTTACAAAATGTATCCTAATACATTTTTCTAATAAAAGAAATGCACCTAATCTATTACAAACCCAAATGAATGAATAATTACAACCCAAATAATGAAACAAAATTACAACCAAATTGAATGAATGAATACAACCAACACAAGCATCCAAACATCACAAGGTCAATGGCTAGGTTATGCACTTTATCATCAATGATCATAACATCAAAACATCTAATGAAACCCCTTTTAAAAACACCAAATTTCAGCCAACATAAACTGAAATTTTTGGTTTTAAACATTGTCTAAACAATCAACACATCAAAATATGTTTCTTTCAAGATCTAATCACTAGCATGTGTGATACGATCTTGAAAGTTGGGGAATCATTCAACCAAACAATAACAGCCCAAAATCAGTCTATAACTACTTATAAATCATGCTTTAAAACCAATTTAAAGACAAAACAAGCAAGTCATCCACATAACCGGCTCTGATACCATTGACGGGTTTGCAGAACACAAAATCCATGTTAACCATTTAAACTTTCAGAAAAACGCAGCGGACATATATAGGCTTTAAAACCCATTTTAAAGCTGAATATTTCATGTTCTTAGTGTCCATTTAATGTAGAAAAGCAACCCAACCAAACAAAAGGATCATGTATGTGAATGAAACAAGCTATGACAATACATAAACGTACATAAAATCACAGCTTGAACAAGCTGTGACAACTACCTTGTTCCAGCAGCAAATGTCGACCAAAATGAGGTGTTTGATGCTTGTTCTTTTGGCCAAGACTTCAAGGAGGAGTCCTCAAGTGCTTATACCCCAAGCCTTGTGAAGCATACACAACTCTTGCTAGGGAGAGATCACCAAATCAAGACAAAAACTCCTTCAAAGGCTGAGTTGAGCGCGAGGACTTGGAGAGGTTTTTTTTCTTTCAAAATTGCATGTAATGTGTGTGGCTCATCTGATTTTGAGTCCAAGACTCAATTAAATGTGTGTTGGTGGTCAAAACATGTTTGGTCCAATAGAATGAGAGGGGAGGGGCGGCCGAAGGGGTTTAAAACCCTTTCCCTCTCAAAACTATCACACATTGAAATGTCATTTATACTAGACATACAATTAATTGTATGTACAAGATATATAAAGTAATTACATACTTATACAATTAACCATTTATTTATAAGCTGTAATTTCTCACTTAATATTTGGTGTCATCTAACTAATTTAAACAACACATCAAATAATATTGTTGAACAAAATATCCTAATAAGTTGTTCCCACTTACATGCAACTTATTTAGAAAACCCATTTTTTCTAAATTGGTGTGAATATTTAATTGCATGATCACATCATCAATTAAATATTTAATTGGTGTTTGCCAAGCTTGTTGTTGGGTATAACCCGACTTGGATCATAACGTACTAACCACATCAATATTCTAAGTGTCTTGGGCACACAGAAGAATCCAACAATTCTTCTACTCCTCCTTCGAAGAAGAACTCTGGACCATAGTACTGATAAGTACTTCATGGTCCTGCCATTTTCAGCTCCACCGTAGTTACCTCCCTATATACAAATTCATTAGGATGGTTGCCTTCAAGGAGTAACTGGAGCTCATTCTTCTTGATGTCTTCAAGCTTTTATATAAACAAACCCTTCTTAATCATCTTGTTTTCTAGTAAAGCTTGAGGGGGTCATCTTGCTTGTGAGCTTTCTTGAATTCATCAAGATTTCCCAAGGTGAGATACAAGGCCAACATGATGGTAGAATCTATTGTTTTTCTGACCTGGCCATGTATCTGTTGTATCTTTTATGGTATAGTTCTTTTATGGATTCTAGAACTCACCCTGGGGTCTGGCCATACTCTCACTCTCTCCTTCTGATACTGAAAAGTGTGCCTGAGAGTGTACAGCCTTTGAGCATGCCCTTTCATGGCTTGAATAGATGATGACTGAGGAATTCCTTGTCAACCATCTTCAACAGTTGCTCATCGTGTGTTTCTGCTGTCTCATCTTCTATCTTGACTCTGACCATTTCCCTTTGAGAGTCGTGTGATCATGAGTTGACTTTGGGGTTTTGGTAGCTTTAGAACAGCAGAGAGTGGCAGACTATCATCTTCATCATCCTCTTCTTCTTCTTCTTCCATCCTCAGCACCCTTCTCCTACTTCTAGGTGCATCACTGGATGATGGTTGGTTGGTGAAGGAATGGTTTTGAAGAATGAGGATGTTTGGATTTTGGCTTAGAGATTGGTTGGGAGATTTGAGGGGTAGGCTGTGTTTGAGGGGTGGAAGGGAAGGTTGATTCAGCATCTTTGTAGTAGTTTCGCCTTTGTGAGTTTAGCCATCTCCAACCTTTTACCAGCCCCAGCCTCATCAAGGGCTTCCACAATAATCCCCTTGTTTAATTGCTCAGACAGACAGATTCTGGTGGCTATAGCCAGAATACTGTCCCTGGTCCATGCGCGAATCTCCATTAACGATCTTCCTAAGTATTTTGCAATGAAGCGGATCATTATTTCCAATCTCTCTTTTTCAAGAGCATCATACCCAGCCCATCGGGTTTGTATCTCTTGCACTTCCAACCTTCTGATCTCACTATCCAGTGTGGCTGTATCAAACCCTTGCCTGAAGAGTTGTTCAATTATTTTATCCATGGATCGGTGTGTGTAGTATCAGCTTCTTTTACCAGCTCCTCCAAGGATTTGTCTTCAGCAATATGATCATCAGCACTTTTCTTTCGCTTGTAAGTGAGCAGTGGTTGTTGTTCTTTCTCCTCCTCTTGGGCTTGCTTCTCTTCCTTCTCTCCTCTATTCTTTTCCTCTTCTTTTCTTTCACTGCAGTACTCTCCCCCTTTTTGGATGCATTGGATGAAGGGGTGTGTACCATAGAAAGTTTCTTTGTACACGCACCTATTTGTCAGGAGGGTTCTGTTCCTGAGAAATAGGGCTGAAGCAGAGGCAGGTGGTTGAGTTTGGAGTGGCTCAGTGTTTGGGGACCCTTCAATTGAAGGTGCCATCTGTGGGTTGGTAGAGACAGATGGTCTTTCTCCTTGTGAGAGTTGGTCAAGTAGGTTTTGCAGCCTACTGACTTTCTCTTCAAGGATTGTGGTCTGGGCAAGAACATCGTAGAAAAGCCCAGGTCATCATCAGCCGAAGCTGAATCATCTGACCTCCTGCTTAGAGCAGGATTTACATGCACTGGGTGTAGACCAGTGTTGCATGTGTGCCCCTTGTGCTTGGTACTGGGGACTTCCAGCCTCAGGACAATGTCCATCATCAGCTGTTGCCTCTAGTGAGGTCTTAGCAATGTTACCAGCCTCATTCTGATCATGTGATGATTCAGAAGAGGTGGCAGCCTCACTAGATATTCTAAGCTCCTTATTTGCACCAGGAGATAGAAGTGGTAAACCCCTGTGCTGTGGGTTCTCAAGTGCACTGTGTTCCTCCCCTCAATTGTAGAGGTGTTCCCAGCAGTAAGAGGTTTCTGGGGAGGGGGTGAGGAGTGCAGTTGAGTCAGCACTTGTCCAACTATTAAGGTGGGCTGTGAGGGGCGGTTATATGGGGTGAAGGGATAGAAGCAGAGTGCACCTGGGGGGTTGGTGCTCTTCAATGGCAATCTCCTCAATGAGGAAGATCCCAGATATGTAGGTACCCCTTGTGTGGTTGCTGCAGGCTCCTGTTGAGAGGAAGCCTGAGCGGCTATGGCTGGAAGAGTCATTGTATCCACTAGGGGGTTTGGACTAGTGGATATATCCTGCGTTTGTGTTGCAGGGGCATCCTCAGGGGACT
>JACCIX010000486.1:0-47961 GCA_025506515.1 Flaveria trinervia | reverse complement strand
TTTATCAAGCAATTCCTGCAGTTGTTCCATCAGTTCCTTCATCTCGGTCGGAGCCAACCGATACAGTGCCTTAGCAACAGGTTAGGCACCAAGGTATCAAATCAATCTGGAACTCGATCTCGCGGTCTGGTGGCACACCTGGTAAGTCTTCTGGAAACACGTCCGGAAAGTCACACAAAACCGGTACATCAGACAGTTGTGGTATTGGCGTCTCCACATCCTTTACGTAGGCCAAGTAGGCACTACATCCACGCCGCATGCATTTTCCCCCACCGCCATCGAAATCACTTTCGGGATCGTAGTGACTCGATCACCGTAAACCTCACCGAACTGCCGTCAGGCACTGTTAATCGAATCATCTTCTTGTATCACATAATGTTCGCCTCGTAGTCCGCCAACCAATCCATTCCTAGGACTACATCGAACCTACCTAAGGTCATCATGAATGGCCTAACAGGAAACTTATGACCTTCTAATTCTACGTCACAACCTTCTACCATCTCAGAAATCCTGGTAGACTTACCTATGGCAATTTCTACATCGAATGGATTATCTATACTCCTACTACTAACAGGCAATTTAGCACAAAAAGCAGCAGAAATAAAACTCTTACTAGCATCAGAATCAAATAACACAAAAGCTAGAGTTTGTTTACTAGATACATACTTGACACGACATCAGGGTCCGTCCTAGCCTCCTCTTGAGTCATCGTGAAGGCTCTGCCCTTCAGTCCTGGTCATTTTCTCCCTTCGAAACTCTCAGCCCTTGGCTTCTTGCAGTCTCTGCTCATGTGGCCCTCCCTGCCATAGTTACAACACCTCGCCACCTTGCACTCTCTCGCCATGTGGCCCAACTTCCCACACTTGAAGCACACGTTCAGTCCCCACCTACACCTCAGGTGTGCTCCTTTCCACACTTACCACACCTCTTTATCCCCGCACCAGATGTGTCCACACCCGGTCATCCACCCATGCACCTTTATTGTTTGGAGCGGCCCCGCCATGTCCAAACCGCTTTCCATTCCACTTTCGATCACCACCACCTTTCTTACGTACTTCAGCCACCACCACTTCCTGCTCGTCATACAGTCTCCTAGTCAGATCAACCACCGACCTGAACGTGCTTGGCCGGGCGGCGATCATGTGCCTATGGATATCTGCCGGTAACCCTTGGATGTATCTCTTAATCTTTCGTGACATAGGCGTCACTTGATCCGGCACCAACCGTCCCATCTCATTAAACTTGGTAGTGTACTACTGGTGTTTCATGGTTCTCGCCTCCAGCTGTAGGAACTCCCTCTCAACCTTGTCCAACTCCCTATGAGGACAGAACTCCTCAATCTCCAACTTCGTCAGCTCCACCCACCTTATTCTTCCGATAGCCCTGCTACCCTCAGCTTGGACAATATTGTCCCTCCAACACCAAGCCGAGTCCACGAATGAGTAGGTGGTAAACTTCACCTTCTGATCTTCCCGACACTCGCTGATATTACCTACACCTCCATCTCTCTCACCCATTGGTGAGCAGCAGCAGCAGTGCCATTACCATCAAAAGTCAAGGGCTTTCATCTTTGAAATGCCCTATCGTTACAGGCTCGTGCTGCCTCAGGCAAATGCTCTTCTTCTTCCTCCTCATCAGTAGAGACGACCGTCTCCATCTCGGGTTGCCCTCTTTCTTTGGAAGACCTGTTCCTCTCCTTTCTTTCTCCTTCTCGTACAGCCATTATCACTTCAGTTACCATAGATGTTAGGATCGTCTACATGACCTGGTGAACCTTTTCTATAACAGCCTCCTTCACTGAGGCTCTGAAATTAGCACTCTCATCCCCAGCCTTCGGATCAGGGGTCTCGGGCTTTTCATGAGGAACCTTTTCAGCTTAAGGCCTTCCTCCCGTGACTGGTGGTCCAGCACCACATCCACCGCGACCTCCACCTCGTGAAGCATTTGACGATCTACCTCCGACCATCCTCTAACACGCTATAAGATTCAAATACTAACATGGTTATTCAGGGTAATAGCTCAGTTTATGTCAAGTATAGTAAGTCTCTAATTACAGTGGCCAGTTGTGATTAGCTATTACTTTACTCTTCATACCCCAAGCATTTCCTATCCTTACGACATCAGTATCTAATCTACTAAAAGCACATAAACCACATAACATGCGCACATAATACCAGTTAACATTAAGAAAATACCTGATGGCATGCAACTACTCGGACTGGCATCCCTTCCCCTTGTCCCATTTTCAGTTTAAGTTTAGGGTTTATTTGAAAATTTTAACCTGTTTAACTTAAACTTTGGGTCTGATACCAACTTGTAAGGCCCCATTCCCGGGACACTCATAACTGGTCGATAATTGCACAAAAAAAAAATTTACATTTACCATTACTAAAACATTACAACAGAAATACATTTAAACCATTTCATATTATTATAATTGCTTTTGCAAAATAATACATCATTGACATATTACAAAATAACTCGTTGCATTACATCATAAAAACATATCATTATACAAAATGGATATCATCCAAAATAACCCAAGTAGCTGCACGTGCCATCCTTAGCAATTAGTTACCTGCCAACTGGAAACACATAAAAGTCAGAGTTGCTGAGTGAGTTCTAGTTTTAAAAATAAAATATACTTTACTTTCATTCAAAACCGTTCTTTACTATCGTACGTGATCACACATCATACATACACATAGATAATAGCATTATTATCTTTCATCATCATTCCTTCATTAACTTTCGTTCATTCATCATCGTACTTCATCGTTATCATTCACTTTCATTCATAATCTTTCTTACTTATGTTTCATACATTCGTTAACTTCCGATGACATGTATTATACCCCGAACATTGTGCACGAAGCTGGTTACTGATTCTGAGGTCTGTCATAGACCTCGAGCATTATGCACGAAGTTGAATCCTACCTAGGGCAAGTACACTCATCACTATCATTCATCTTTCATTCCGGGCCAATGTCGTGTACTATACCCCGAACATTGTGAACAAAGTGGTTACTAGGCATGAGGTCTATCATAGACCACGAACATTATACACGAAGCTGGCTCCAATACCTAGGGCAATCAGCAAGGGTCCCATACATATGGTCTGTGCATCCTTTCGGGGTAGCTAACCCGCACACAGTTGAGCTAGCACCCTTCATTGGGTGTGAACCTCCATACAGTGCTTGCAAGACTTTCTTACTTTCATTCATTCATTAATGCATGCATTCTTTCATTACGTTCCACTTTTCATTATCTTCCACTTTACGTTACATAATACTTTCCATTCTTTCATAAACATACCACATAAAGCCAAGGAAAATAAACATACATAATAAGGAACATAAACATAAACATACATAACCATACAAGGCATCATCATTCACATCACTTACAACATCATACATGAGATAACATACATCATTCATCATCAAAAGTCAATTTACATCACCCCCGGGAACATCCCAAGTCAAAGCCTACACTTTACATTTTCTCCCAAAATTTCAGAATATTTTTAAGACATAGGTGCATTGCCACTATGCAGGCGCATGGCCTTATGGGCACATGGAAACTTTCAGGCGCATGGGCACTATACAGGCGCATGGAAAACACTTAGTCATTTGGGCAACATTTCTAGGCGCATAGGCACTATGCAGGTGCATGAGTGCCTGAGTGCATGGGCTTTCTGGGCGCATGGACTTTCTGTGCGCATGAACACTTAGCCAAATTAGCCTCTTCATAGGTGCATGGGTACTATTTGGGCGCATGAGACCACACTTAGGCAGTTATGACCGTTAGGTTCATAGACCATTCCAGGCGCATGGGTAACTAACATACACTAAAATCATCATAATTCAGTCCCAATCATCAACCTAATATGTTCTAAGCTTAGTTTTAACATGCTAAGCACCATAACATGAACATAACATCATCACAACACCCAAAATCATATCCCACCCGCATACTCATATACACATACATACGGGTGCAACACCCACTTAAATAAAAACGTTCACACATGCATTTCCAGCCCCAAAATCGTATAAAACATGTGAAAAGGGGGTTCCAGAATCACCTTTGCAGCCTTTTGGTATGATTTCTTTCAAAACATGTTTGCTAAAAACTCAACACCTAAAACCACCAAATAACACAACCCAAACACATGTAAACACATAACCAAGGCATAGGCCGACCAAGAACCACTTAAAATCACGAATTCTTACCTGAATTCAGCCTTCTTCTTGCCCTTCTTCAAATATCTAAGAGCTTCTATGCTTTTTCTCTCTCTAAAACCAAAAGAAATGATATGTGTAGGCAACATGGGTGGCAATGCCCACTTGTTACACTACCTTTTTGAAACTTTTGTCATTTTTGACACTTTAACCCCTCAACTTGAGTTAAATTGTGTTTCTCTGTTATGTCTAGGATCAGTAGATCTAGTCCATTGTGATAGGCTTTGTACTTGAATTATATCTGTAATGAATGATTGTAACTCATTATTGTGTATGCATTAAATGTATAGGCTAACCCATATATATAATATATATATATATATATATATATATATATATATAATATATATATTATATATATATATTATGTATGTATGTATATATGTGTGTGTGTGTGTTGATTTATGTGTGTTGCAGGTACAAACATTATTCTTAGTCAATTTCTGAAATTGACTAAGTGTAAGAAACATCTATGGATGAACACTTTGCTCTTCCATAGATATGTTTCTTACAAGTAGCAATCATCCGAAGATCATCTGCGGATAAACCATCAACTGGAGTGAAGTGACAATTCCAAGTGAAGACTCCTGTGGAAGAACAAGTTTCCTAATGTCTCCTGCAAAAGAACAAAACTCTTGTGGAAGAACAAGTTTCTTGGTGAACAACAAGTCTCATGCGGAAGAACAAGTTTCCTGCTGAACAACAAGTCTCCTGCAGAAGAACAAGTTTCTTGCGAAAGAATAAAACTGCCACTGAAGAATAAGTTTGCTTCGAAAGATCAATCATCTATGGAAGACAATACTCCTATGCAGTCCAAACAGTTGTATTCCAATAATACAAGTGTTACAAGTCAACAAGTCAGTTATGCGAATCCCAAGAATCCGAAGATTCCTTAACAGAAACAATTCAATCCCAAGAGATTCGGTGTTTCCTTAACATAAACATCATTGTCTATATATATGGATCCCAGGTTTCGAATCAAACGACGGCTTCAATAGCAACAGCAATACGACAAAACATCACACAATCAACCCTAGCAGCCGTCACATCATTCAAGACAATTTTCAATATCGTTCATTAGTTATTTGTAATTATTGATGTGTTTTAAATGAAATACGATTGATTTAAACAGATCATTAGTTGTGTTTCATCAATCTTGTTCTTGAATATTTATTGATATTGATAATCATTTAATAGGAACAATTAAACCAATCCAACATTCATTCCGCAAACGTTGAGTTGACATCAACTAACACTGATAATTCCTGATTGCGATCCTTGGATTCACAGGTGGTATCAGAGCCAAGTGCTCATTGATTTAGATCAATTGATCCTATCTGTGTTAGTTGTGTTTAATTGTTCTTGAATCTTTAGATTTATCAGTTTTTACTAATTGAATATATTGGTTTTAAGCAAAAGTGTGTGATGCTTAATCTGTCATTTAACTTGAATCTATATTCAAATCAACTGAATAGCAGATCTTAGTTATTGACCAACTCAACATCTTTTTCATATCTCTTGAACAAATTCATTAGTTAACATCTTAGATCTTAACTAATCATGAGCAACTTGGTGGATCATCCTATCAACCGCCGAAGTTGGAACAAAAGCAGATTTCAAATCCTGGAAAATCAAGTTCGGGAATCATGTAAACTATACAGATTCTGACTTATGGGTTTCCATAACAGAAGGTCCTTATATTCCACCCACCCTCGGCTGGATTATAATGATAATAACTACCATAAGAACTAAAGATTTATCACCTAATGATATTAAGAAGGTTAAAGTGATATCAAAACATACAACTTGCTTAGTATGACTTTACCTGAAGAAATAGTGATCAGATGTGAAAATTATAAAACAGCAAATTCCCTGTGGAAGATTCTTCATACACTCTGTGAAGGGGGTGATGAAATCCGAAGCATTAGGAAGGACATCTCGCGTTCAAAATGTGAACATTTCATCATATTGAGGGTGAATCAATTCTTCAATAACTCCACAGGTTTATGCAACTTGTTACAGAAATGAACATTCTAGAGTTGAACTGAACAAGAAAATGCTCCACACTTTACTAGAAAGTTGGAAGCAAACTGTATCCATGTTCAAGAACACAATAGATCTCAAAGCAGTCGGACTAGATACTCTAGTGGCTAAAGTTAAGGCTCTTGAAATGGACGAGAAGTCAAGAAACAAGAGTGTAAGAACTCATGTATCACCATATCACTTTAAAGAAGCAAGAAGCGCTGGAAGTGCTTTCATCTCCGGTAATGATGGTGATAACTCTTGTACTTTGAATTCAGATGAAGAAGAAGTAAGTTTTCATGCTTCAGAACCTCCTAAAAATCTACTCAAAGTAAGTCAAGAAAAGAGAAAGAAAGAACAAATGATCAATGAGATAAATCATCAGAAAAACTAACAACTAACAATCAATCAGAGTCTATCATTGTCATTCTAGACTCTAAAAAACAAAAAGTAGATTTTACAGCTTTCAGTTCAAGCTTTAAAAGCTTACCTAGAAAGTTCATTGCCCACTGCCAACATGTGTCAACAAGATTTAGAAGAACTGCCTCTGGATGTAGTGGAGGAGATGGATCTTCAATGGCAATGATTGCCTATAGAGCCAAACAATATAAGAAGAAACATTCCATACACAGATATAGATTCATTCTTCATACCTGGTCCAGCCTCACAACCCTTCGCGGGTTGGTAAGAAGTCAATCTTGTTTGGTAAGACAGAATTTGACAAAGAAAATAGAATTTGGCAGCTGCAAGTAAATCATCACGAATTGGAGTTGATAAGTCAAAGGTTAGATGTTTCAAGTGCAATCACTATGGACACTTTTCAAGAGAATACAACCAACAAAATTCAGACTCATCACAACATCAAAATCATCAGGCTAACCAACCTTCATCAAGTCAAAGATTTTTCAGACATCCCCAATTGGCCAACTCATCCCCACTAGCCACCAATGCACCAGCAAGAATCAACAACTCAAAAAAATTTGGGCTGATCATTTTTCAAGATGGACCATGTGATTGGAGTTTGTATGAGAATGAAATCTTAGAAGAAAATCAAGCTCTAATGGCCCATATGGAAAATAAACTCCCATCCATGGCAAGTGAGGTAAGAGATAGATTATATTCATCAATATGTGTTGAGGAAGTAGAAAGATATAGAGTCCATGCTCAACAATTAGCTGATAGAGTTAAAGAAACAATGATTTTGAATGAATCTCATGTAAGAGAACATAAGTTATATCAAATTAAACTTAACTCTTTAGAAAAGGATTTAGAAAATTGTTCTGAAAATTACAGTTTGAAAGCACAAGTTGAGCATCTGACCACTTCCTTAATCAAATCCATGGCTGATCATGCATCAACTGAAGTGAAACTTCAGAAGTTTCCGCTCTTATCTCAACAATATGAGAAATTACTAAATTCTCATATTGAATTAAAGAACAGGTCTGGGTTGGGTTATATGTTGTAGCACCTCCTGTTAACAATAACTATGTTCCTTTGCCTAAATCAATGACAAATAATTGTCAAAACATTTTTTGCCAAGAACCAATATAGGAACTAGCTAATCAACCAAACATTGATAATCAATTTGAGATGAATGAAACTGAGTCTTCTGAATCAGAAAAGAATATAAAATGAATTCAGAATTTGACTTTGATGAGTGTGATGAAATGGATGATTCTGATGAATATGATGATGATCTTGTCAACAAGAATAAGAATTTTGCTTTTGAAACTAAAATTCCAAAAGTGCTTGAAGAAACAAAGCTGCCATAGCCTCCTAAACAAAGAAACATGCTAAAGACAATCTACAAGAGAATAGATGAATTAAATGAAGGTCTTCAAGAGCTATCTCAGCAACAAAGTTCTTCCAATGAAGGAAATGCAAAGTGTGCCTCTACTGAGGAAAGACACAAGTCATCAGTGAAAAAGAAAAGAAAAAGGCATCAGCCGATCATCTGCGGAAGAAGAACCTCTCTTCAGTACCATATCTGCGGAAGAAGAAAATGTCTTCAGTAGAACTTAATGTTGATTCAGTAGATGATCTACGGAAGAGGAATTCGGAAACAAACAAACAAAAGCTGAATAAAGTAGAAAAGAAAGAATCTACTCCAAAGTGGAAGAAGGATGAAAAGCCTCAAAAGTTGAAGAAAGTAAATGATTCTAAGAAATAATCAGTAGAGATGTATTGCAAATGGTGTGACATGAAAAACCATAATACTAAAGATTGTTACTTCAGTAGCTATTGTTCTATTACAATATGAACAATCACATGACTGGTGACTGCTACTTCAACAAACACTGTGCTATTTGCAACAAAAATAACCGTTCCACTCAGGAATGTTGTTTTACAAAAAGAACAAGACAAAAGGCACAAAGAAGAAAGTCAAAATCAAAATCAAAGGATAAAACATCCACAAGTGATCATCCATCAAAGAAAAGAATAATTTTCAAGCAATCAAAAACACCTCACAAAAGGGTAGAGTTGACTGATAAGGGCACAAAGGATGATGATGCATTCTTTGATAATTTTGAAAAGGGAATTCATATACCTCATTCAAAAACAAAAGATTGTGAGGCATTTAATCATAAAGTTCATTATCAAAACCGAAGTCTCAAATGAACAAAATGGAGTTGAATCAAGAAGAAATTGGGAAACAAGAACCTAGTTCATCAACATCCCCTTCAACAGAATCATCCTCATCTAAAACAACTCAGAATGAATCACACAAAACTAAAACTGAAACTCAAGACTTATTCATGAAGGAGTAACTATTTTAGACACTGCTAGCAAACCCAATATCATTAAGGCTTGGGTTGTCAATTCTAACTGATTATTTCTGAATGCAGGAACAAATTTAGAGAGCTGACAACAAGTGGTATGTTGACAGTGGTTGTTCCAGGCATATGACAGGAAAAACTACTCTTCTCCATGATTTCAATTATAAAAATGCTTAGTGTACTCAAGTTTGAGAAAGTAAATTATTGTGAAAGGGAGGTAAAAGGGGGGTAAAATTGTTGGTGAAGGAATGGTAACAAATGGTGTACTCAAGTTTGAGAAAGTAAATTATTGTGAAAATATAGTAGTAAATTTACTTAGTGTATCTCAAATTTGTAATCAAAATTATACCATATTGTTTGATAATGCTAACTGTTACATTCTTAAGCCAGGTTTTTCTGTTCCCAAGATTGGATTCTTCTCTAAGCATCAAGAAAAGAAAACACGTATGTTTTGGACATGAACAACCTCTCACTCACAAAACATGAAACATGTCTTCTATCTAAGTTATCAGAAGATGTATCTCAATTGTGGGACAGAAGGCTTGTCCATTCTAACATGAAGAACATGAACAAATCGGTGACAAATGACCTAGTCATTGGTTTACCAAAGAAAGAGTTTCATTGCTCAAATCACTGTTCTTCTTGTTACAAAGGAAAATAACATAGGGTGTCACATAAATCCAAACTTATCAATACTAATACTACACACTCAAATTGCTTCACATGGATCTGTTTGGTCTACCAATGTGATGAGCATTGGAAAAAGGCAATACTATTTGGTGATAGTTGATGATTTCACAAGATTTACATGGGTCTTTTCTTAAAACAAAAGAGTGAAACATCAGTTACATTAATGGAAAGTATGATCAAGATTGAGAATCAACTTGATACAAAAGTTAAAATTTTTAGGAGTGATAATGATACTGAATTTGTCAATTTTGAACTAGATTATTTTGCAGGAGCAAAGGTATTGCAAGGCAATTCAGTGCACCAAGAACTCCACAACAAAATGGAGTTGCTAAAAGAAGAAGAAACAGAACTCTCATTGAAGCAGCCAGAACAATGCTAGCTGATTCACAATTGCCCATCACATTTTGGGCTAAGGTAGTGAATACTGCATGCACTGTTCAAAAAAGAACATTAATTGTCAAAGAACATAACAAAACTCCTTATGAACTCTTGTTTAAAAGAAAACCATACATAGGATATCTTAGAGTTTTTGGATGTCATGTATCTGTTTTAAACATAAAAGAGTCATTGGGTAAATTTTCAAAAAAAGCATATGATGGTTTCTTTGTTGGATATTCTTTAACATCTAAATCTTATAGGATCTATATTCCATAACATAACATTAAGGAAGAAATTCCTAATGTATCCTTTGATGAACTGTATTCACTAAATCAGTTAAAGGTTCATCATGGTTGTTTGACATAGATGCTTTGACTGAATCATTTAACTACGATTATTTGAACAGTTCTGATGAAGTATGTTATCCTTTGTTCCCCTTATATGAATGAAGTGACATTATCTGCTAATCCTCCAGGATACACACATCCTCAGGTGGAAACACTTCAGTAGCAGATACCGACACTGCATGTGAAATAATCACTTATCTTTTGGAGAAGTTCCTGTAACTCCTACGGAAGAGATAAATGATTCCGGAGAAGTTCCTGTAACTCCTATGGAAGAGATAAATGATTCCGTAGAAGTTCTATAACTCCTACAAAAGAACAAACTAAATCTGGAGAAGCCCCTACAGCTCCTATAGAAGACATTCAGGGTGCTACCAATGATCAAGCTACTAAAGATCTTTCAACACCACATGTTGAAGATTTTGACTACTTCCTAAACTCTCAACTTGGTCTGGATCAGTCTACACCAACATACATGACTAACCTGGAATCATCTATTCCAGTTGAATCAACTCCATCAACAAGAATCAATAAGACTCATCCGATCGATAACATCATTGGAGATCTTACCAAGAGAACTACAATAAGTCAAAGCGGTACTGCCAACATTTGTCTTTTCAGTTGTTTTCTTTCTCAAGTGGTTCCTCCAAACATTTATGCTTTAAAAGACATTAGCTGGATTGAAGCTATGCAAGAAGAGTTTCAACAATTTAGAAAACAAAAAGTATGGTCTCTTGTTGACTTACCAGAAGGCCAACATCCTATTGGTACGAGGAGGCTATACAAAAACAAACTTGATGATAGAGGGATCATTGTAAGAAATAAGGCAAGGTTTATTGCACAAGGATACACACAAGAAGAGGAAATAGACTGATGAAGTTTTTGCACCAGTTGCAAGAATTGAAGCCATAAGAGTGTTCCTAGCTTATGCATCACAGAAGAAGTTCACTGTGTACTAGATGAATGTCAAGTGTGCATTCCTATATGAGAAAATTGATAAGGAAGTATATGTGTCACAACACCCTAGTTTTGAAGATCCTCATTATCCACATAGGGTATACAAGCTAGACAAAGCCTTGTATGGTCTTCACCAAGCACCAAGAAAGTGGTATGAAACATTATCATCATTCTTGCTCAAGCATGGCTACAAAAGAGGAACCATTGATCAGACACTCTTTCTCAAACAAGAACATCAAAATTTTATTTGTTCAAATATATGTTGATGATATTATATTTGGATCAACAATAAGAGATTGTGTGTAAATTTTGAAGAATTGATGAAATCTGATTTTAGATGAGTTTATTGGGTGAATTGACATTCTTTTTTGGTCTTCAAGTTCATCAAAAACCAGATGGGATATCATCAATCAAGAAAAATACATACATCAAATATTGAAGAAATACAATCTTGTTGATGTATCCTTATGCAAAACACCAGCATCAACAATTGATAAGATTGTACCTGATCCTTCAGGAAAATATATTGATAAAAACTTATATAGATCAATGATAGGATATCTTATGTATCTAACTGTCAGTAGACCTGACATTATGTTTGTGTGGGTGTGTGTGTGCTAGGTACCAATCTGATCCAAAGGAGTCTCATCTGAATACTGTAAAAAGCATTTTCAGATATTTCAAAAGAAAACTAGGACTTGGTCTTTGGTATCCAAAGGATGGTGACTTTACACTTTACTCATACTCAAACAGTGACTATGGTGGTTGTAATAGTAACAGAAAATCCACAACTGGTGGATGACAGTTCATAGGACCAAGACTAGTATCATGGCAGTGCAAGAAACAAACAAATGTCTTTGTATCCATAGCTGAGGCTGGGTACATAGCTGCTTCAGCTGGTTGTTCTCAAGTCCTTTGGTTGCAAAACCAATTGCTTGACTATGGTTAAAACTTCCTTCAAACTTCAATTACATAGATAATTCTGCTGCTATGTCTATAACTGCTAATCCTGTGTGATATAGTAAAACAAAAAAATTGAAATAAGATATCATTTTCTGAGAGATTTCTCAAAAAAAAGAGGTTGATTAAGTTAGTCAAAGTGGATACAACAAATCAGCTTGTTGATTTATTCACTAAAGCCTTTGATTTAGTTAGATTTAATTTCTAGTTGAGTCTCTGGGCATGATTAACTTAGATTAATCAATTGAACAAAAAAAATACTATGTGTAATGCTGCTTCAGCATAACATATGTTTAAGAAATGATAGTACACTATATCTCAGCCTATCCTGAATTCAAAATATCATTAAATCTGAGCAAGTTTCTTGATATGTGAGTAGGTTCATCTTGAGTGAAAACTACACTTAGTGTATGCCGAACATATTCAAAGTGATTGTTTGTGGGAAACTTTATTTTGATGATACAAAGTGAGTCTTATTTTGATGTGATCAAATCACTCATCTAAGCACACTATGTACTGACACTTTATAATATCATCTTTGCAAAACATAACCCTCTTTTTTATGTAAAAAAAGACCTGGGTGTATGATCATCATATTGTATATCAATTATCAAAGTAAAAAGGTCATGATCCTCATCATCCCTCTGTTTTGTGTAAACAAAGACCAGGGTTAAAGGCACCTCTATTTTACATGAGTAAAGACCTGGTGACCTGATGATGATCATATCTAAGCTCTCAAAAGAATCTTATGTGATCAATTGTACATTTATCTAGAGCTTTTATATCAACGCATTAATGAGATGTCAAATGCATCTCAAGATAGAACTTATAACTTAAAGTACATAGTTATTAAGTGTGAAAAAGTGATGATTTGGCTTGCAAAGGGGAGACAAAATTTTCGGAAATTGAATGTGAAGCCCATAACAATTATTTCCTAATCAATATGAAAACATGATAAACTACATGCCTAGTTGATACATTAGCTCTTGTATGGATTTAAGTGGACAATATACTTGCAATCAGAACTATGTTCATGTATCAATTCAACAAAATAACTCATCAGGATGAGGCTTAGGATTATAGTATGATCTCATTATATGTGTATATGGTCTATGCATCATCATACAATTAAATAACACTCATGATATTCTTTATAGAATTTATGATAAATGCATACTGTCATCATTAATCACAAATTTAGGGGGAGTAGAATTTATGAAGATAAGTTTATCAATCAGCAGCTTTGTCTATTTCATAATAATTTGAAGAAATTGGAACCTGAGCACCAACTAGCTCCTGGATACATGAAGTTTTTCTTTTAAATTATTTTAGCTTTCTTGTACTCAATTGTCATAAATACAAAGTCAACAAGGTCTAATCACAATAAATGGTTCTAAGCAATGGACTTGGACCATACAACAAAATAAGTTATTCACAAGTGTTCTATAAACATCAGCAGATGCTATAGTGCCATCTTAAGCATCAGCAGAAAATATAGTGTGGAAAATTTAAACATCAGCAGATGCTACAGTGCCGTCTTAAGCATCAGCAGAAAATACAGTGTGTGGAAAATTAAATATCTATCTGTAGATTCGTAAACTACGGATGAGCAATTTCATAGTTGGTAACCTATGAAAATTAAGTTATACTTCATCTGTAGAAGTTGTTAAGACATCCGCAGATGATTTATGGAATTCGTAGATGCTCTGCAGAAGAACTTAAAACAGAAAGTGTTGAGGGTCCCACTTCATTAAATAAATAAAAATTAATGTGTCTGAGAAAGTATAAATGATGTTTTTTTACTTCAAACCTCATTACTCGCTTTTTCAGTTCACTTTTTCAGACCTAGAAAAACACGCACACAAACTTTTCCCCCTTTATAACATTCAAAAATTACCGAATCAAAACATCAAACAAACATATATTTCTACTCTCAAATCACTGTGTTCAAGGTAAAACATGTCGTAATATTCAATAACGAACCATTTGATTCTCGTACGATCTTACAACTGTTCGTATTCTCATATCAATAATGTGATTCTAATGAAATCTTCTTATTCTTATGAAAAGATGGATAATTGATTTGCGAGAAAGCACAATGTGTGTGCTTTCTTAAACCCTGACGACCTGTCTCAGAAGGGTGTCAAGTTTTTATCCGATATCTAAGAAGATCCAAGCTGTTCTATGCCTTATCAGCTGAGCCTGTGATTCATCAATCACACATAATTGATTTTTGGAACTCCGCACAAATAGAAGAAGATGATCAAGTTATTATGGCTGATGTGAAGAATCAAAGACTGAGAGTGGATGAACAGACAATCAGAAGGGTTTTGAGTTGGGAGATATAGAAGTTGGTCATCCTGATGTATTTGATAATGAATACATAGAGAAAGTCTTTCTTCTGATGGGGTATGATGGTGACTTTGAGAAGGGAGAAATCAAAAAACGAAGACTGTGCAAGCCATATAGATTTCTCTGTCACACTTATCTTAAGTGTATCTCAAATAAGAAATCTGGACTTGACAGATTCTCAAGGCATAGCTCTTTAGGCATTATTGGTGTCTTTGAGGGAAGAACCTACAATTACTCAAAGTACATCTTCAACTGCTTATGTGATCAGATTAAAGTACAACAGGCTGACAAGATGTATATCTTTCCAAGGTTTTTACAACTGATCATTTATGTTGATCTGCTGGGACTGATGTAGATGGTGATGTGTTTGTTCAAGCACTTCAAGCAGCCTAGGAAGATCTATACTAAATAAAGTATCAGGGAAGTATGAAGGTGAAGACATGCCCATGTTTGCTCATGTAATAGATGCTAATGCCAATATTCCCCAAGAGCTTGGTGGAAGATCAACAGGAGGATGTTTCAACCAACTCTATTCAAGCCACACCCACAACCATTCTATCCCCATTCAACAACAACATCAATCTCCACACCCCACTTCTCCTTCAAATCAAAATCCTCAACCCATCTCACCCACTCACTCTGTTCACCCTCAACAATCTCCCTCAGCTAGTCAAAACACTATCTCTCAAGCCATAATTGTTCAAGTATCATTATCCAAGACTGAATCTCCTTTTCATTCAGATGCTACTGAAGCAGTTTCTCCATACATTGTCAATCAGCAGCAACAACAACCACAACATGATGAGCATGATAAATCAAAAGATGAATGCTTTAGTTCAGCAAGTGTGGCTCATACTGAAGATCATAATGATGAAATTGCAGATCAACAGGAAGAAGAAGATAAGTATGAGGAAGTGATTGCCTATAATGAAGATGACATCAGTGATGAGGATATCCCAGAAAGCAAAAGCTATCTGGTGGCCGAATACAACAAGCTTGTAGTGAAATCAAACTACAGAAAACAAAGGATTAAAGAACTGAAAGGGATAATAGCAGAAAAGGATGATGTGTTGATACAGCTAGAAGCAAGGATCAAAAGCTTAAGAGAAGATGCCTAGTGTAATCATGAAGTAATTGATGCCCTATTTCAACAAGATTCTGAGCTCAAAGAATCAGTAGAAAAAAAGAAGAATGAAAATGAGAAACTAAGGCTGAAGATTGATCAAATGAATGAATCTTTCTATGATCAATTAGCTCTGTTAAGAAGAAAAGAAGAAGAGATTGATCAACTGAAAATGAAAATATGTGCTCTTGAATCAAACCAACTGAAGGAACCTGTTGAATCTTCTAAGCAACTTATTCTATACTCAAGAAAGAGGAAGTATTTGGGTTCAGAAAAGAAACAGATAATCAATGTTGAAGAGTCACCCAAAAGTTCAAGGCAAACATCCTCAGAGTACACTCCTTCAAAGAATGATTTAACATCAAAGCAAGTTATTCATGATGAAGCTGAGAGTGATGCTGAGTGGAAAGAGCTGACTGAAGAGGGTTCTAACAAAGAATAAGAAGAATCAAAGGCTGATGATCATTTGACAACAAAAGATATAATGGAAGAAAGGCCAGAGTCATCGTGTTTATGACCCTGGTCAACCATGGATTCCCATTTGACATGGTGGAAAGGATGAACTTGTCTGAGATGAAAGACATATTGGAAGAGTTTGAGTTTGCGAGATTTATGATTCCTATTGTGATTATGAGGCATCACAACATTTCAGGCCATGCAGAAAATAAAGAAAGATCTAGGCCATTATGACACATCAAAACTCAGCAAGTACAACATGGTCTATTGGCTACAGGGTCACAATTACAAGGCACATGAGCTTGAAGGAAGAAATGTTGGTGAGCTGAGAAGAATGATGGAACACGCTATGTCTGTTGAGCTTGACTCTGGAGTAAAGTTTAGAACTAAAGCGCCAAATCCAACCTAAGAGCACTAAATCAAACTTTCTGCTGATCCTGTAACTGTTGAATCCAAAGATTAGCATAAAGGCAAGACAAACTGACCAGAGAACCAAGAGCAGTCATTCCTGGCAAAGTGTGGCCATTAGAGACAACTGTTAGAGAAATCACTGAACAGAAATCAACTTTGATAGAGCTATATGATCACATCACAACTCCCAGTTCTGTGGAAGAAAACAGGATTATGGCCTGGAAATATGATCCAGACTGGGATTGTGAAATTATCAAAAGAACCTCCGGAAGAATTCAATATTTCCAGGATACAGAAGCAGTGCTGAGGCTTCATGAGAGAGATATCAAGGACCTGCAAAGTCAAATAATGTGTAACTATCCAATTAACTCAAGGGGAAGAGATTTCTCTGTGTTGGTGGGAAATTGAAGACAAAATTCATAGATGATATGATCAAGGAAGCTAAGAAAGACGATGATGATCAGACAGAAAGAGAGTTCAAAGAATCAAAAGAACAACAAAGCCCTCTTCACTTGTTGATGAGGAAAGTTGAAAAGGGTGGGATATAGCCTTGAAAATGTAGCATCTATCAAAAGCTTCAAGGGAAATCAATACACATCTCCCACAACCAAATAGGGTTATGTTGAGAAAACAAAATAGACAGTGCTATTGAGGAATGCTGAAGGAAAGAAGGCTGAGAAGATTTGGATTTTTGACCCAATGGAGATCAAACTGCTTCACCCAAGATATACTTCATATCTTTATGACAAATTCTTTTCAAAGCTAACTGATGAAAAGGCTCGGAATGACTTGTGTCTATATGTGCACATGATTCAAGTTGTGGATAAGTTGCATGCCAAGGCATACAAAAGAAGAAGGTATAATGCTGGGATGCTAAAGGGAGCCAACATTGAAGATATATCAGAACTGAGAATCTCAGAAGAGGATGAGTTGGAAATTGTTCACAATCAGTGTGTTGTGGAAACCCTCACCACAAAGAAGATGTATTGGGGCTGACTTTTGAGACACTCCAAAGGATGTGCAGAATGGAGATCAAGTACAAGACGCAGTATCATATTTCAATAAGAAGATGGTTTCAAGATTGAAGGAGCTTTCAGTTTTGAAGAAATAATGACAAGTATCTAAGCCTAAGGGGGAGTATTGTTAGGTCTAGGATCAGTAGATCTAGTCCATTTTGTATAGGCTTAGTACTTGAATTAATATCTGTAACGAATGATTGTAACACTATTGTGTATGCATTAAATGTATAGGTTAACCCATAATATATATATATAATAATATATATATATATAATATATATATATGTGTGTGTGTGTGTGTGTGTATGTGTGTGTGTGTGTGTTGTATGTATGTTTACAAGTACAAATATTATTCTTAGTCAATTTCTAAAATTAACTAAGTGTAAGAAACATCTACGAACGAACACTTTGCTCTTCCGTAGATATGTTTCTTACAAGTAACAATCATCCGAAGATCATCTGCGGATAAACCATCAACTGGAGTGAAGTGAGAATTCCAAGTGAAGACTCCTGCGGAAGAACAAGTTCATGCTGAACAACAAGTCTCCTGCTGAAGAACAAATCTCTTGCGAAAGAACAAGTTTCTTGCTGAACAACAAGTCTTCTGCGGAAGAACAAAACTCCTGCGGGAGAACAAGTTCCTGCTGAACAACAAGTCTCATGCGAAAGAACAAAACTGCGGAAGAACAAGTTTCTTGTAGAAGAACAAAAATCTGCAGAAGAATAAGTTTGCTTCGGAAGATCAATCATCTACGGAAGACAATACTCCTTTCGGAGTCCAAACACTTGCATTCCGATAATACAAGTGTTACAAGTCAACAAGTCAGTTATGCGAATCCCAAAAAATCCAAAGATTCCTTAACAGAAACAATTCAATCCCAAGAGATCTGGTGTTTCCTAACAAAAACATCATTGTCTATATATATGGATCCTAGGTTTTGAATCAAATGACGGCTTCAACAGCAACAGCAATACAACAAAACATCACACAATCAACCCTAGCAGCCGTCACATCATTCAATACAATTTTCAATATCGTTCATTAGTTATTTGTAATCATTGATGCGTTTAAATGAAATACAGTTGATTTAAACAGATCATTAGTTGTGTTTCATCAATCGTGTTCTTGAATATTTATTGATATTGATAATCATTTAATACGAACAATTAAACCAATCCAATGTTCATTCCGCAAACGTTGAATTGACATCAACTAACACTGATAATTCCTGATTGTGATCCTTGGATTCACACTTTCTTTTTCTTCGCTTTTGTTCTTTCTTGTCGTCTATCAAAATATCCGGGTGTTACGGTTCACCTGCCATGAACCAATCAAAATTGATGAGATTTTTCTCCTGATCACAATGTTCACCCCTGTTCAAGATGTTCTTTGCATTTGATAAGACGATGAGCTTCGCCGGACCACCACTGACCTATCGTCGTCGTGTAGGTGATGGATATCGGTGGTGGGGTTTTATTGGTGGTACTATCAATCATGCATTGGTTAATGGGACATTGTGTTGGATATGAGGGTGTGTGGTGGTGGTAGTGTGGAGTGCTGGTTTGGTTGTGGTGGTTGAGATTGGGTTGAATGTGGAAAAAGAAGCGTAAAATGATCATTTTACAATTACTTAACGGAATAATTAACGGTCGTTTGACTTATGGACGAAACATGTTAATTTTTTCAAACCTTAGAACTAAACTTGTACTTTTTCAATCACAGGGACAAAAGGTGAAATTTGAGACAACCTCAGGAACATCCGTGTAATTTTCTCATAACAAAAATATAAAGTTTTCTTTATAAAAATAATAATATAGTTTAAAAGATAAACTAGATGAATGGTCATTGCATGTAAAATATCATTTCTTAAATTTTTAACACCATTAATGATTGAATAAGAGATAATAGAACATAGATGCAAGAGAATAAATGTTAAGGACTGTATTTAAAATTTTAAACTTTAAGGATCAAATCTAAAATTATAACATAATCATGGGGACCACCAATGTAATTTACTCTTACTAAAATAAACACAATATATGGGAAAAAGTTTTGAAAAACATACAACGTCTTCTCATGTTGTAACGTATCAATGGTGACCTATGTGTTGATACGTCACCACCCTATGTTGGGTGTTTGATTGACATTGGTGATATTTGGCTTCGTTTCCATCTTTTAAATACATGTCATAGTGATGTTAATAACAAGTTCATACTAAGTTTTGTAGAAAAATGTCATAGTAATGGTAAGAAGCAAATGAAGTTAAAGCGTCGTACTTATGAACATAAACCGCCTTCATTTATAGTATAATTTCGAGTCATTTTTTTATTGCCCAGACTCTCTCAAGACACCTACACTGCATCATGTTTTGTAAGATGATGCAGTGTATATATCGATCATCTCTTATGTTCATGATTAATGTGAGGCTCACGTAAGGTATTACAAACACTCTTTGAGAGAGTCACTATCCTTGAGGGTGTGTGTTTTCTACCCTCCCGAATATCAAATCACCAACTATGTTATTATACTATAACCTCCCCCCTCCAATCATTTTGTAAATATTTTTTATAACTCGTAATGCAAATCGACAACATTTATTGTCCCACTTAGTCTTATTATAAAAACACTTGAAATTTAACAACCGCATGAGAACTTTGCAGATGGTTACATTTTTATTCATATTTTATTTAAACATGTTTAACCATCTAAATCATACTTGGTATGTTGTTTAATAGGCTAAGAACACTTTATGCCTAGTAAGACACTATGCTTGATCTAACTTTATATCTTATGTGTTATATATCTTGTGTTTTCCTTGTGTTATTTATTTATTTCTCAGTTTCGTATAAATTTAAAATGTATAATAAATTGTTTGCTTTTCTAGAAGTTAAACATCATAATAGAATAAAATAAGACTATACCATGAATATAAAATATGGTATTAAAGAAGACTTCAATCCCCAGGTGACATTGTGATTTATTTTTTAAATTAATTTTAGTGACATTAAGTCAGTACAATGAACTTTTCAACTTTCAATAAACAAATGTATCTTCTTATAAATGATCTAATTTTTCAACACATCTTGGTTTTGCGGTTCGAATGTGAAAATATATATTTTTTTTCTCTAAGAGCTTTGGGTGTGTTAAATTTAAAAAAAAACATAAAGATAATTCATTAACATTTTAAGCATGCATAGTGAAATATTCAAAGAAAAAAATTGAATATTAAGAATAATCGACAAATTCAATCTACGTAGTTTATTCTAAATTCTAATCACTAAACTAAACTGACAAAACTAATTTTTCAAACCATATATCATGAACTGAACTTCTCAAACTATTTTCAATCAACCAAATTGCTTAACGTTAAAAGATATGATTGATTTCTTCATTACTTGAATGAAAACTAAATTCATAACCAACTTGTTGAGATAGAAACCAATTAGGTCATTATTATATGTTGTCAGGTTAAATACTTTACAATAAACCTATCAGTTACCGAGTTCATGAGTAC
Source organism: Flaveria trinervia (assembly GCA_025506515.1). Taxonomy (NCBI): domain Eukaryota; kingdom Viridiplantae; phylum Streptophyta; class Magnoliopsida; order Asterales; family Asteraceae; genus Flaveria; species Flaveria trinervia. Next base: position 26,713 of record JACCIX010000486.1, on the reverse strand, counting down.
ATAAGCCCGATCATAGAAGAATGAGATGCCTACTTTATTACATAAAAAACCAGAATAAGAAATTCCATTTTAGGACAAACATAGATCATGTTCACAAGAAATCTATCCTAGTTTCAATCTAATGGTTTCTGTTGCTAAAACTTATTATATTTACTGATTATTTCCATACATTCTAAACATTTAGATTCAAAATCATAACGTTATCGGTTGGTTTTCGAAACCAGAGAAATCAACCGAAGACAATCCAACCATAAGAACCAATCAACGTAACCACTTGAGTTCACAAAACACCATTTTACTAACCTAAACTCACTCAGTCAACCTCAAGTGTAACCCACGCTCTCAGCACGCAAGTAAAATAATAAAACGGAATAGATCCAGAGTCCCACCAAACATTTCCTGCCAAACCAAAAAAATGCAAAACACCAAACTAAACCACATCCCCTTCATCTTCTCTTCTACTTCTTTCACTTCCCCACATCTCACACACACACACACACACACACACACTCTCTCTCTCTCTCTCTACAATTCAATTCCCGCACACTTTCTCTCTCTAACATCCACCATCAATGGAGAATTACAATCACTCACCTAAAGCCTCCACCACCACCGTCAACCACCACCACCACCACCCATCGCCGCCGCCAACCCCCATCCCCAGATCCGACCCCAACCACCCCTACCCCACCACCTTCGTTCAAGCCGACACCACTTCCTTCAAAAAAGTCGTCCAAATGCTCACCGGATCATCCGAAACCACCAAACACCACCACCACACCTCCGCCACCACCACCACCTCCACCGTCGTCAGATCCCCAATCCCACCGATGAAAACAAACCCCAACAAGAAACCCTCAAAGCTATACGAACGGAGAAACAGCATGAAGAACTTCAAGATCAGCCCATTAATACCCGGGTCCGGGTCCGAATCCGGGTTCGGGTTCTCGGACTCTCCCCGGAGACCCGGTACGCCGGAGATCCTCTCGCCGGGGGTTCTTAACTTCCCGTCGCTGGTGATAAGTCCGGTGACGCCGCTAGTGCCGGACCTCTTCAACCGGTCGCCGGCGACCGGAGATTGTACGGAATTCAACGTTGAAGCTGAAGATAAGGCGATTGCGAAGAAGGGTTTTATTTGCATCCGTCGCCGGCGAGTACTCCGGGAAGGGAGTCGGAGCCCCGATTGTTGCCATTGTTTCCGGTGACCTCACCTAGGGTTCAGGTTCTTCTTGAATAATAATAATAATAACAATAAAATTAACAGTAAGTTGTTGATTTTATTTGCAATGTAACGGTTCTATGTTAGATTATTAGGTGAGTTTTGTGCAAGAATTTGGTCAAAATTGGGGGGTGGACAAAACTAGAAACTGACCAACAATGAACTGTTACAACTTCGTTGCACAATGTACAAGTTGGTAATGCAGTGTTGTACTCTAGGCAATCCACCGTTTAAAGATTCTTTGCTCTCATCATTGTACAAGTCTTCCATCATGTTCTCGAATTTAAGCTTTGCTTGAAAATGTTTGTACTTTCAATGTCATATTTCATGAATTACATGCTTGTACCAATTGTAACATATTTACGGTTGACAAGAATCCAAACATGATTACCTAAGAGAATTTCATTTCATTCTGTCAACTAAACTAAAGGCATAACATAATACGTCATGTGTTATATGTTCATGTTAATTTTGATGTATCTACAATCCAAGCATGATTACGTCAAATGCTTACATTTCATTCCATCAATATTTGGAGGGTCGCGAGTTTACAACAACCGGTTCCAAACGTATTTACAATCAAAAATGATTATCTAACGGGATTTGCTCCATTCGTCGACAAAACGCGTGATAGGTTTCAATTGTGTAACGGTCTATTCAAGTTTGGCATGGAAATCATGTAGTGGGAACTTCTTTACAACAAATCTAAACATACTCACTAGCTTTTTGACCTCAAAACACATAAAAGAGACCAAAGCATAATGAATAAAGACATGAGAAAGTGAAATGGTAGGGGAAAGGGGGAGATTGTGATAATGAAAGACAAGAAAAGAAGTGGTGTAAGTCATGAGTGATTGACATGGACCATAGGACTCATTTTGGTGTGAGATGGTGGTCCTTGTGAATTTAGAAAACAAAATTATTATTCAAATTTTATATAATATATTATTACGTGACTTAGATTTTATAAATTATAAAAGAGTATTGAATAATACATTTAATATGTGTTTTGACTCTAGATACTAAACTTATAATCGTGTGGATGTGATTTGTCATTTGAGTGAAGATTGGACCTTTTAAGGGATTGGTGGTGGGTCAATAGATTTGAAAACTTTCATGTGGTGTGTTTGGGTCATCCTTAACTTTGCCCATCATAAGTCTCTATCTTGATTAGTTGTTGATGTCCATATGGTTGGTACTCAATGTTTGACCATATATGTCAAATGCTATTTTATGTTGATATTGACACTCTATCATGTAATGTAACGTTGATCTTTTATATGCAATATACAATTTATAAACTGAATATTATGAAGATAATGAAATGATTTTATATTAAAAAAAATACCAGCCATATGCTCAAATGACCATGAATTAGCTACGTAAACTCCGCTTGTATGTTGAATGTTGGAAATTGGATCGAGTAACACATCAAAAAACATGATTATTTGTAACCCAATCAACGAATCACCACTCTATATTATTGATATTAAAGATCACATTTTATAATGACCTTAGAATCCTATATTTATACTATGTAGTATTCCTAACTTAACTCAACCATTACTAAATGATCAAATATACAAAGAAACTTAACTATGATGTAATCCAAACTCATCCATATAATTATTAAGCTAGTATTAATGACTATCGAGATTAACCCTATCAAGATTTGAAAACTTTTCTCTGTTGCTAATTACTGTCAGCATAAATCGGAATTCCAATGAATGGTGCAAGTAGGCCACTCAATTTTTAACATATATAGTTTTTTTCAGAGATACAAAAACAATTCAAATCTACTTGGTTAGCTCTTTTGCTTTAAGAGCGTCTTCAATGGTTGGAATGATTAAACACACCCAAAATTTACCACTTTATCGTCATATCAGATTTTCAATTATTCTTTAAAAGACTCTCATTTTTACTCCAACAATATATCATTTTTTAAACAGCCCTATACATATCAATAACCCTTATATAAGCATATAAGTATGACAAAAGTTGTCATTTTAGTCGTATTTTGAAACACTTTAGCATTTAATTATTTTGTAAATTTTTCTATAATGCCACAATTACCCTATTAGAGCTTGTTTGGCAGTCTCTTAATGATTCAGATGTCTGAATGGTTTAACATTTAATGGTTTATACTGTTTGTTTCGCAAGCAAATGTCTGAATGGTTCAATCATTTGTCTCTGAATGGTTAAACATTATACCAGTGTTGAATGGTTAAAATGTCTAATGCTGAATGGTTAAAAGCTCTTATCTGAATTAGTCTGACATTTGCATTTGAATAGTTAAATGATGTACTAACTCTTAATGTTTCAGCACTTAATGGTTCAGACCTTTTATTGGTTCAGCAATTAATCATTCAAAAATTATCAAAGAGCCTCTTAGCATGATGTACAAGTATTATAAACATATTAAGCTTTCATTGATGAGTTAAATAAATTTTATTAATATTGTAGACTCTAATCCATTTCATTATTATTGATAACAATGATTTATAAATTATTATACCAGTATTGTTTATATAAACTATTATATGAATTTATATAAGTCATTATTTATAAAATTTATAACATTATCACGTTTTAAATGAAAATTAAACAAAAATCTCCCAAACATAAAAGAAACATGTTTTATATGACCTATACATACATTATAAAAAATTGTTTGGTGAATCACAAACACCAATTTCTTTTTTTAATCAGCCTACTCTAACGTCTTTATTAAATCATCTTTTCTCCAAATCTATAAGCTGTATACGAATTCTAAAAACTTCAAGGTGAGCACTAACATACAAGACGATGAAACCAAACTCCACAAATATAAAAACACATATCGTAACGCTCAAGATTCACACACAAGTTATGCTATATTAAAAAAAAGTATGTGTTTCGAAGTTATGTGAGAGGAGGCCCCAGCTATTACTCATCCATTCTCCATCCAGAATTACGGATAAATTTTACAAACACCTCAAACAGATGCAATCTCAATGGCATGATGATTTAGGTGGAGTTTGTTTCGTGTTTTTATGCACCTTCGAAGGTGCTCTAAATGAAGTGGCATGGGTTCTAGACCAGAGATCCGTATTTTTTGATGGTTTATCTTTTTTCTATTACTCTTACATTAATGCATGAAGGATTGAATAGTGATAATATGTTTTTTTAATACCACAAACCCACCACCATTTGTTTCTTTTTAAAACCACTGATGTGCCCCTTTTTTATGCCATTTGAGCTTTTCTGTGAAGTTTCTGATGACGGAGGCTGTTTGGTGGTGTTTGCGGTGGCTACGGAGGTAACCATGATCTTTCGTGATGGTAGATTTGGGTTGTTTCATGCTCTATGAACACATCGTTTATCCAGACCTTATTTGTTTATTTGATCTTTCGTGATGGTAGATTTGGGTTGTTGCATGCTCTATGAACAACATCGTTTATCCAGACCTATTTGTTATTTGATCTTTCGTGATGGTAGATTGGGTTGTTGCATGCTCTATGAACAACATCGTTTATCCAGACCTTATTTGTTTATTTGATCTTTCTTGATGGTAGATTTGGGTTGTTGCATGCTCTATGAACAACATGGTTTAACCAGACCTTATTTGTTTATTTGATCAAACGCACATGCTCCGGAACATTCTAGTTTATACTAACAGCCCTTCGACCACTACATTTTCTTTTAACTATTATTTTCGATATCAGACCGGACAGTGAACCGGACATCTTACCGGTCCACTGGTCAGACCGCATATAAGAATCGGATACAATTTTAATTATTTTTATAAATATATGTAAAAATTACAAGAAAAAAATAAAAACTTATATAAAAGAACCGGATTAAAGTCCAAGCTTTCTATAATAACACCAAACTTCCTACTTGATATAATAACCTTTAGTTGCAACACCAAACTTCCTATAATATGTTTATCACCACGAAACAAATCAAGTTAATAAAAACAACTCTTAATATATATTTATTGGTTATTCTTCTTTAATATTTTTAAATTCATTTATATCAAGATTATTTCAAATCTATGCTATTTATCTGTACAATTATATTGTTTCATGTTTATTACTATCAAAAATATTTATTGCATTAGTTCTGATGAAAGTAACTTGGTCAAACGTTACAACCCCTTTGAAACATAACGTACAATTACTCAAACCACTACTATTACTTTAATATTATAATTACTAATGTGTTTATTTGTTTTTATGGTTTGATATATATGTTATAGGTTGGTCCCCAAGTAATACACGTTGAACAAATAAAAAATCAATAAAAGTTTATGTATTATAAAATTATGTTTGAAGATAAAATATGATTATAAGTACGTATAAATAGTTACTTTAAGTAAATAAACAATAATATATTTTCTCAAACTTTTATTCTATAAAAAATTATAAATTTTTGTTTTTAAAGAGTGTGTTTTTAATAAAAAACAGGTTTTTAGTTTATTAAAATTATATATTTTTTAATTTGAAAATGGTATGAGTAATATTATTAGTATTCAATATTATTATTAATAATATAGAGAAATAAGAAAGTAAGTATAATGAGATCTACAATAGTTTCATGCTTATTTTAGTTTTTTTAAAGATAGATAGATAGATAGGCTAAACACTTATTAAATAAACGAATTAAATTTTAATATAAAATATATATGTAAATTAAACATAAATAGTTACTGTATAATATTTTAATATAAAATATAATTAAAATGATATATAGGTAATAGTTCAAGAAATAAAACAATTATACAATTTATTAACTCTCTTATGTAAATAACTTTATTTTTAAACATCCGTTTTAAAAAATTTATAATTTTTATATAAATTTTTTTAATAATATGATTTGTAATTATTCTGTTTGTTTTAATAAGACTGTTTTAAATATTTCATCTGTTTATAATTTTTTAAAAATAAAACAATTTTAAAATATTTGTTTAGAAATGTTAATGTTTCAAAAAATTTCATATTATATAAAACTTTAGTTTTTTATTATTTAGATTTTAATTAAAAGTTTTTATTTCTAATTTCCTTTATAAAATCTATTTTAGAAAAAGCTAGTTTAACTTTTAAAAAAATAAATAAAAGAGAAAAATATAGCAATTAATAAAATTTATTTTAAATAAGAGAGAGAAATTTGTTTGAGTATTTAATTATTATAACACCATTTTAAAAGGAAAATTAATATGTGGATGTCTAGAAAAATAACAAGTGACAAAAACATTAGTTAAAAAATAACAAATGTCAAAAAAATATTACTTTATTAGAGGTTATAGATACCAATCAAGCCGTCGATACGTATAACGCAAGGTGAAGTGTTTTAAAAACAATGTCACAAGTAACTTAGGCATGTCTCTTTTTCTTTTAAAGTTACGATATGACTCATCATAAAGTTACAATATAGCGTTCTTACCTTTAAGTTCACTTACTATTAAAACCTATATATTTCCATAACCTTTTTTTGTGTTTTCTTGGCCCAACCAAAATTTGGTACATCACTCACTCATAACTTACTTCTAAATAATTTTTTATTAAATATAACAATTTTTAAAAATTTAAAACATATGTTGAGACATAGTTATTTATCTACATTCTGATATAGATGTCATTCAAAGTAGAATTGTTTAGTGATAAAAGCACAAATGCATTAGCCATCAAAGCTACTTCAAGTTTCTAATTTTTTGTACTGTTTTTCTTGTGTTTCGAAGTGAACTTTTTTCGCAGAAAGATTTGTTACCGGAAAGATGTTGACTATAAATTGTAGTTCCCCATGGCCACCTTGTTCTAATTATGGTAAAAAAAACTTATTAAAGATTCTAATTCCTTTGGGCAACTTTCGTTTAACAATTTTCACGAAAGACTTTGGTGAGAAGTATCATAAATGTGTAATGTTTTGAGCGAAAACTTTAAAATTACGGATAACAACAATTGACTAACAATATAAACGGGTAACAAGTTACATGATATCATAGCAACTATTTTTTTACAATTTTCCAAAAAGGTTTTGACTAGAAAAGAAAAAAATGTGTAATGTTTTGAGCAAAAACTAAATAGTTACCAAAAAACAACTAATGACAAATAATGTAAAAATGTAAATGTGTGTGGCAGAAACTTAATGATTAGAAGATTATAACAATTGACTAATAGTGTAACTGTGTTATGAATTACATCATATCATATCACACTAGTAAAAAACAACATCATCATATTTATTAAAAGATGAAATATCAAAATAACAAAACACCAAACGTAAGAAAAACTTAAAAAACAAAACTATTAACATATTATACAGTAGACTCGGAACACAAACCATGGTAAACATCTTCGAGGGATGCATAGTCAGCTAGCATATGTATCAAATGTGTGATGAGGTGTAACATTCACATTCACTTCTTACTAATATAAACAAAACCCTATGCAATTCAAACAATGTCGGTTTAATATTTTTGGAGGCTTAAAGTGAAATAAACTTTTGGGCCCCGTCCATATATTATTTTTAAAGATTTTTGCCTTGGACCTGCACATTAACAAGATTTTGTTTATAATTTGGCAAAAAAAAAACTTACGAGAGAAATAACTTAACAAACTGAAACAAAATCAATTATAAAAGAACAGAGTCAGCCAGCAAGCTGGGCCGTTCTTGCCAGTTCGAGTACGAGACTTCGGTGTAGTAGTACTATAACGGTTTTGACACATACTAAGGAATCCTTTTGTAAAGCAACTTATTGTGCTTTTATTCTAGCCAACGAAGCTACGATAAACAACCAACGATAGATTTAAATAAAAATAAAAGTAAATAGCAAATATAGATTTATCAAAATAGATAACAATATATTAAATTGACAAACGAGTAGTAGTAGATTAATACGATTGACCATAAACCAAGATCACATAATAATAGCTAATACATTAAGTGATTAGTTACAAAAAAAGCATTTAAAATTTACGCACCTAAAAGAACTGTCAACAGTGAACAAACAATAAACTTTTGATTACCAAAGTTCGTAAGTCGACCTCAATAAATCAAATTGGTAAGTTGACCTCGATAAATTTTCAATTATTTTGTTATCATTCTTATTTATCTTTTAAATGACAATATTAATGTTATTATCATATATATTTTCAGTTATAATGTAAATATTATAATATAAATAAAAGTTATTTTTATAATTTGGGGGCCCTTAATATGTGGGGGCCTAGTTGTTTGTACCTTAGAAACGCACCTGAATCCAAGCATATTTTGTTTTAAAATTTGGATCGAGCAAAAATGATACATACCATATTTGTTAAGAATAAAACCACATAAATTACAAAGCCTTACTGATCTAACATATATTAAAGAATCAAACTTAATCCTAGTCTAATACAAACTCTACCAAATAATTAATAAACTAATAATAATTATCTCCTACAATTTTACCTCATTGATAACATCATAAATTCGAAGCGTTTCGAAGCCCGACTCACTAGATAGGCAATTCTAGCCCCTTTTACAATTAAAAGTTAATGTTATTCATTCACCTCATTAACCTTGATTTGTATCTCCTAGATCTTAAATTTCTAACAAAATCCATAACTCTTCCACTTTAACTCTAGAAATTTATATCTGTCTTCTTTCTTTTGATCCGGTCACATAGACCATTACCTTCATCAGGTCCATATGATATCGAGATCTCTATCTTCTTCATCATTATGATAATAATCATGATCATTTCATCAATATCTTTTCCTACTATCCTTTTATATTTTCTTTACTATTGTTTTGCTTCCAACATATTTTTTATAACTCACATAGAATCACTTCCCTTTTGAATCAAACAGAACTACACAACTTTCTTTCTTCTTAATTGACTCAGGGCTATTTAGCAACTTTTGAATGATTAAGTACTGAACCAATAAGAGGTTTGAACTATTAAGTGCTGAACCATTAAGAGGTCTGGACCATTAAGAGTTAGTATATCATTTAACAATTCAAAAACATATGTCTGATCAATTCAGATAAAAGGTTATAATCATTCAACATTAGTATAATACTTAACCATTCAAAGACAAATGTCTAAATTATTCAGACATTTTCTCACAAAACAAACAGTTTGAACCATTAAATGCTAAATCATTCAGACATCTGAACCGTTAAGAAGCTGATTCAGATGGTACCAAACAACCCCTCATAGTTGTTTTGATCACACAGAACAACTCTTCGTTGGTCTTCTCTGTTTCACTCATAACTGCTCTTCCTAGCTCACTCAGACTTAATCTTCTTGTTCACACAAAACCTTCTTGTGAGATGGGTTGATATCAATTGTGGGTACTAGTTACATTCACTTGAAAATTTTACCATTATAGAAATTTAGCAAAAGTTTTTACGAATGCTTTAATTAATCAATTCTAAGGATTGACTCACATTTTTTTTATACAAAATGTTCCATTCCTCAAACCGAGAAAGACAATATTTCAAATATTCTTATCTAACTTGGGGAGATTTTCAACACTTGGGGCATTCATATAATACTTAGGTTAAATCATAACCTTTATTTGTATTATACAGGCATATTATTTTCCAGAAAATGGTTTTAAAATGAAATGTCATTTGGTATACACCAAATTCATTCAGTTCATATGTGTATTCTCGATTAATGCATGTATTCTCGATCAATATACGTATATTGTATTATGGTCGCTTAAACCATTGCTTAATAACACAATATAATCACATTTTGGTTTTAAAAAAATGTAATCATTTCATACATATATTTCATATACATGTTAGAAATCATTTTGTGCACATAAACAAGGTATGTAGTTTAGAAAATATGTTCACCTTACCAGTAGGTCAAAATCATAGCTTATACTCTTTTAGAAGTTTGACAACATTGTCCAATAGTTCCTTAAGCTTAACGGGGCATAACATTAGCTTATACGAAGTAATATAGGAGTATTTGGAGTACAAGTGGCAATTAAAACATGTTTTGAATATTGAAAATCGATTGCATGATGCAGGCTTTTATAGTCTACTCATGGTTCCATCGCAAACCGCTAAGGGAAAGGGTGGCGGTCCACCACCTGGCCATGGCGGTCGAGACCATTTGGTCCAATTAATTTGACATGTGTGAACACCTGTCGTTTTTAAAATATCATCAGCAGACACGTTTCATTCCAAGATGAACATTTCACGCCAAGATGAACGTGTCATTCCTTTAGTCGTCGTCAGCATGCCACATGTCAGCACCCACGACTTTTTGCTTCGAGAGCACGTAGCAGATCATTAAGGCATAACAGTCTGCTATGCAACCCAATTTCCTAAAAACCCTAGTCTATGCTTTGTGTCCGCCAGGCCATCTAGTCGCGGTCAGCAACTACGGTCCAAACCCTAATTTTTATTAATTTTCATTTCTAGCCCTGAACTTTTAACTTTTATTATATTATGCATAACATTTCGAGCTGTACATCTTGTCTTATACATAATCTCTTTGGTGTTTTTGATCTTAGCTCACACAAAACCTCTTTAATATTCATTTCTTCTTCCTCTCACAATCAACTCTAAATCTTCGATACCAATGAGTATTAGATCAAGAAAACACGATAAGTACCAAATTCAATCCCTACCGCTTCTAACCTAACTCAAACATTATTAAATAATCAAACAAATAGTCAAACTCAAATTAGCTTAATACAAACTCTACAAAACAATTAATAAACTATTCTACTACATTTGTTATCTCATTAATAACACAAACTTTCACATTTGAACTGTTTGGGCCCTCGACTAATTGGCTCACAAATTGAGTCTTTTACAATCAAGATTACATTCTTTCACAATTCTATTGTGGTATGTTTTTGCATACATATTTAGAAGATTTCATGAGCCTATGACAATGTGTAAAGCCATCAATTCCACAATAACATGACTATGAAATCATCTATACGTGTGTGATAAATGTTAGGGCACCGGAAGTACAATTAATACCTGTCTCATACCAAGTATAAAAACACTAATATGGGACATTGTCCTACATGTTGTACAAGTATAATTTAGTTAAAAAAAGTCATGATAACATGTAATAACAAGTACAAATAGTAATTTATATAGCATGCATAATAGAATCTAAAATGAAATCTCCTTTCTTGTAATAAGATAACAAATAGCATTGATCAATATGAGTGAAAAGTTAGCTAGTGACATATAACTATAGAAATATAAACAACAACAAGAAATGTTAAAAAATGCAATGGGGGCATTTGAACAATTGCATAAGGGTGGGGGGGTTGGAGTTTTGAGACCTAATCAGGAGGCCGGACTAATCAAGATGCCGGATTAAATAGATATAAAATTTTCAGACAAAAAAACGTATAAATTTCTAATTCTATGTGAAAAGGGGGCAACAAGGCTTCCTCTTTGAGAACATGTAGAACCCAAAAGAATTTTAACAAAGTTCAAGCCAAATAAGATTTCAAACTACAGTAAATTCTTTTATCCTTTTGAAAACCAAGAATAATAAATAATTGTTTCGAAATGAAACCAAACCCAATTACAATTGTTCATGAAACCTACGTATAACTTATATTCCAATGAGATTGCTTTTCAAGCTTTCAATTGTTGTTTGTTAGATTACTGGTTACCAATATCACTCGATAAATCATAACCACACAACTTGTTAAAGATTCCAAGTAAATCTTGTATTGTTTGTTAATACTATTTTTATATTTTATATTTGCGACTAAAATTTATTATTTATTTAGTCAGTTACTAAGTTAAAAACCATTATTACATGGATAGAAAATATTCTAACACATTACAATTCTTTGATTAAAATATTATTTCATCTATGATGTTTTGTAATTTTCATTTCAACTTAACTTTTTTTTTGTCATTTCAGTCACTATAGTTTATCAAATGATATCATTTTCATCCACTCCACCATAAACATATGAAGCGACAAGTGAGACCAGTCGCTTCAACAAATCTTCTTATTAACTCTAAGTCTCTAACCATTGTTGTTTATTTAGGTCTGTTTCAAGATTTCAATTAATCTTATTTTTCTAATGTGTACATTCATTCGATTGAGGTCTAATATAGAATTGAGATCTGTTGTTGTCATGCTTTGTTTGATTGAGGTTTGCTCTTGTCACGTTACGTGACAGCATTAACAGACCTCAATCAAACAAATCGTAACAACAGTAATCTTAATTGAACAATAGTGCACTTTCAAACAAAACATGAAGATCAACTGACATCTCACATCAAACCTCAATTGAACAACATGAATTAAAGTAATCCAAACTTTAATGGAAGCGTCCGATCTCACTAGTCGCTTTATATGTTTTTTTAGTTTTAATTAAATATTAATTTATTATTTTGTTCTAACTGGATAATTAGGGTGTTGAAAAAGACTAAATAACCCTTATATTTAACGGAGATCTTAGCGAAGTTAGTGGAGTGGATGCAATGGGTAACATTTGGTAAACTGCAGTGACTTTAATGCCAAAGTGTGTTGATACATGTATGTCCCTAGATCATGATATGTAATGTAATAGATCTGTTTGGTATGATTAATGAAATGATATGATTGTTTGTTAGTTAAAATGTTTAATGTTTCATAATGAGTCGACATTGAATGGTTAATTAGGTTAGTGATTGCTTGAATGATTACACATAATGTTACATATCATCGTACGATTGTAACATAAGATTGGCTCAGTCGCACAACTGAACACTCAGTCGTACGAATGAATCAACCGCATGGTTCAATCGCACGACTGAACCATACTAATGGTTCAGTTGCACGATTGGATAAACCAACCTATAAATACAACTCAATTTGTGAAAAACGATGACTCTTGATCAATAACGATTCCAGACGTACCCTAGCCGTCCAGAAACCTCCCAATTCGTTCTCCAAGTTCATAGAACACATTAGATCGATTCCCAATCGATTTCTAACGTTAGTTTCAATTCTTGATTGATTCTTCGTGTGTTTCACTGATTGGATCGCCAATCAAATAGGATTCCGCACTATTTGATCTGGTTTACACATTAATCTCTAGGTATTTTGGTCAAATACCAGGTCCTAACAAGTGGTATCAGAGCCATGGCTCTTGATTAAGTGTGATTCAATCAAGATTGATAAAAAGGTTGTGTTTTTGCACTAGAAACGTAATCTTTTGTGTCAAAAGTGATCTTGGACGTTCCCTGCTCATCAAAGTTTGGTTTCTACAGACTTAGGCAATTCAACTTGCGAAAGTTCGAATTTTTACGGCTGCTAAAACACGTTTAACGTAGAAATTTTCGCATAACAGCAGCTTCAGTCGCACGAGTGAGCCATTCGCACGACTGGACTCATTCGCATTGCTCAGTCGCACGATTGGACATAGTCGTATCTCCATTCGTACGATTGAACCGTTCGGTCGCACGGTTCATACGCATCAGATTCATTCGCACGACTGAGCTAATCACTTAGTTCAGCCGCACGATTGAACCAGTCGTAGAGTTCATACGCACGACTGAGTGTTCATACGCACGCCTAGTCCATTCGCACCCTTCAGTCGGCCAAGTAAAAATTGCTTATTAGACTTAAAGTTATTTACAATGGAAGATCAACATGTCAGCTTTATTGCTGGGAAGGACTCTAGGATCCAGAACTGCTGCTACTTGAGAGTGAGGTGGGTAATCATAATAAACCACCAAAGCTTTTAACGTTAGATGAGTTTCCCCACTAGAAACAACGTTTTGAGATCTACCTCAATGGAGTGGATCCGAATCTATGGGAGGCCATCGAGATTGGATATAGTACACCAGTGGGAGCCGATGGAGTAAAGTTAACCTTAGGAGGGATGACAGACGCGAGAAAGTCAAATATAATGCAGAGAAGAGGGTCTATGCATTGGTTACACAGTCAATCCCTAAAGAGATATTCCACCAGTACTTAGAAAAAAGCAGTCCAAGAAACTATGGGATGAGCTAGAGAAGAGGTACGACGGGAATGCCTCTTTGAAGGCAATCAAGGCTAAGGAGTTAAAGAAGGAATTCGACAACTTCTCATCGATGGGAAACGAGAGTTTGGACGATGTTATAGATAGATTCTACCATCTGATGAGAGTGCATACACATGGGGTGGCTACTACCATGGAAGAGAAAGTTAATAATTTGGCAGACGGATTGCCTAAAAAATGGGTTTTCATTCGTGTCTAATCTTAGACAGAATGGAATGCTGTCAAAACTGGATATTAATGACTTCATTCTTAAGTTGCGAGAAGAATCACTTAGAATGAAGTACAGAGCTCAGAAGTCTACGTACAATCAAAATCCAGCTTTATACAATGCCACACCTCAAGCTAAGACACCTAGGGAACCTCTCCAGACTGCATTTGTGTCTAGCTCATCGGGTCCTACACATGCACCTCCTTCAGGTTCAGAAACGTCAGGGTCTTCTTGTACCCAATACATTGGTCTGAAGCGAATGCTACTAGACTGAAGACCGAGAACCTCGGTAATGTGACTATGGAAGTAGCTCGAGAGCACATGGATCTTTTGGCAGCTGGTTCATTCTTATGATGAACTGGTTGGTGGAAAGATTGGAAACTGCCATTTGGCAGACGAGGACTACGAGCAGGTGGACGAAATGGAGCTTGAGAGAATGGATATAATGTGGGCTTTAGCCAGTGCTGTCGGGAGGGCAAAGAAGTTGTAAAACAAACTGGACAGAACTTAGTAGCGACTAAGGACACCACATTCGGCTTTGACGAGAGCAAGTGACCTGCTTCAACTGTGGAGAAGAAGGGCACTTCAAAAGAGAATGTGTCAAGCCTAAGAGACGGGTAACGGGAACCCATTCTCATCCTTCACTCGTCAAGACAAGCAAGCTACCAGTTCTACTTCATCAAACAAGGATCCAAAAGCCTTGACTGCTCATGATGATGAAGGACAGGATTGGAGCTTTAGTTTTGTCTCACCAGGGGAATCAAACATTGCAATGTAGAAGATATTGACAGTGATTCCGCTAGTGAGGGAGATCTAGCAGTTGAGATAGCAATGTCACATAGTGAAGAAGCAACTCAACCGAGGTCAGTACCACCTCAAGAGGATACTACCACGTCAGAGACAGAAAGACGAATCACCAGAACCAGAGACATCTGATGCTGCGTTGATGGCTAACTCTTCTAATCAACTCAGGTAAGTACTACTGACCAAATGTTTTAAAATCATGCTTGTTCTGATTGTGATACTTTTAGGAATAGCATAGATGAAAAATTTACTAGGTTTTTAGATCATAATGATAACTTAGTAAAAGATTTGCAACTGTGCCCTGAGCAATAGGGTACTAAAACAAATGAGCATAGTTATAAAGAAAGATAGACCTTTTGACTAAACAGCTAGGGAAACCGAAGTAGTTGAATTAACCAAGCTAATGACGTTAGGTACTACCTAAACTCCTTAGAAGACACTAAGAAGCCAAAGGCAGTTCTAGAAGTAGAGGTAAATTCATTAAAACAGAAACGCATAGTTGGACTAGTTCTTCACACATAGTCCAATACTTAGTGGGAGACAGGAACAACGGGGAGGGATTGGTTACAAAGTGGTTCCACCACCATGTGAGACTTTATGAACACTAAGACTAGACCATAAATGTAATCCCATCAAGGATCATGTAGTGTCTACTACTCCTCTTGTTAGTGATCCAGATTCCTTATTTCATCTATTGACTCTGGAAACAAACAAAAGGAGGCCACTTCAAAGGCAAAGGGTAAATTACCTTGTGTTAATATGAAAAAAGGAATTTGAAAAAGTTAACTTAAAGTCAGGTTCAACAGAGTCAAATCAGAACCTAAAGGGATTTTAAGATAATCTTTCACATACTTCAAGTCAAAGACCAATTAACCAAAAAGAAAAGGATGACAAACATTAATCAGTTAATTTTGTTAAATCAGTGAAAACATCAAAAGAACCAGAGTCAAAACCTAAACTGAGTGATGTTACTAGAGTGTTACACACGTCTCCACAAAGAAAGTTTAATCATAAAGTTGATAGCAGACGCGTGCTACAACTGTGGAGAATGTGGACACATTGCTTCCTATTGTTCTTATTATCAGACACCTAGGAAGAAGATTGAACTTCAGGACTCAAAACCTAGGTCTTCTAAAAGGAGCTCTTTAACTCCACCTAGAAGAACTAGTGAACAGAAGGTTCAACTCGTTAGCCAGTCGACTGTTCATCACAAACAGGCATTGCACAAATCTGGCTTATGGAAAGAGAAGTCAATCTCTATGTCTGATAATGATGACAAGAAGGAACCTGAGCTACCCTGACCTTCGAAAGGTCAATGGGTTGAATTTCTGATGTGTGATGCCTCTGGGAAACCCAAGCCAGTAAAGGCTTGGGTTCCTAACCTAAACTAATCCTTTACCTTGTATGTGCAGGTTGTTCAATACAGTGCTGAAACTAACACGTGGATAGTAGACAGCGGAGCATCCAGGCACATGACAGGAAACAGAGCTCTTTTATCAAACGTCAAGCAAATAAAAGGAGGGCATGTTTCATTTGCTGGAAACAAGGGAGGCTATATCACAGCTCAGGGAGAAGTTGGAAATCAGAAAGTTAAGTTTGATAGGGGGAACTACGTCCAGCAACTTCAAAACAACTTACTCTCTGTTTCTCAAATATGTGATAAGGAATTTAAAGTCATCTTCGACAACAAGAAGTGTTACGTACTGAAGAAAGACTACGTGATCCCAGAGGACCAAGTTTTGATGACTGCTTCAAGATATAAAGATCTTTATGTCTTGGATCTGTCAACAGCTTCTATAATGGATCATGAGGTTAGTGTTTTCTATCTAAAGCTACTGAAAAGGATTCCATCTCCTGGCATAGGGGAATGGGACACATTAGTCAAAGGAAGATGAATCACTTGATTCAGAAGGATCTGGTGAGAGGAGTTAATGTTAAGAACTTTCAGCTTCCTGATTTTTGTGTAGCTTGCAAGAAAGGCAAGCAGACAAAGAAGTCTCATATGGAAAAGAAAGTTAATTCAATAGAACTTCCTCTTGAACTTCTTCACATGGATATGTTGGGTCCAATCAGTACAAAGAGCATTGCAGGCGACTTGTACTGTTTTGTGGTCACCGATGACTACTCAAGGTTCACTTGGGTAATGTTTATGAAATCCAAATCAGAAACATTGAATCATTCAAGGAGTTGGTAACCACACTGGAATCTCTCTACAACCTGAAAGTTAGACAAGTACGCTCAGACAACGGAACGGAATTCAAGAACCAGTGGATGGAGGCATACTGCAAGGAAAAGGGAATTGTGCATCAATTCACTTCTGCCTACACACCTCAGATGAATGGCGTTGCTGAGAGAAAGAACATAAGCTTGATAGAGACAGCACGGACTATGCTGGCAGACTCAAAACTGCCTATCCAATTCTGGAATGAGGCAGTGGCGAATGCTTGTTATACACTGAATCGAGTCCTGATAGTCAAGCGCCACGGTAAAACATGTTACGAGCTACTACAAAGACGCAAACCAAACTTGGAGTATCTCGAACCATTTGGGGCACCCTGCACACTTTTGAAGAAGACACAAGAAGGTAATTCAATGAGAAGGCAGATGAAGGCATCTTTCTAGGATACAACATACCGAACAAGCGAGTTCACAACAACTCAACGGGTCTAGTAGAAGTGTGGTGTAATGTTGACGTTCAGCAATTTACCACACCACCTACTGGCAAAGGACCCGCCTACTTCTTTGACCAAACATATCAGTATTAAATATCGTTTCATACGCGATTGTTTTGAAAAGAACTTAATTGATGTGATCAAAATTATACTGATTTTCAATGCGCTGACCTCTATACTAAAGCCTTTGATAAACCACATTTTCAATATTTGCTAGAGGTCAACGGTGTTAAAAAGAGAAGTGAGGTTATTCCTGATGATGATCATGTGTAGTCCGATGTAGCTTAGTTAATTCTTCATTTTATTTGAGCTTATTTGGTTAAATTAGTCTGTTTAAAATTCAACTTATGTTATTCAGCTGTTTTTAAAATCCTAAAATAATGAAACCAGTTATGATTTTAGTATTTTAGGGGGAGAATAAGTCAGCAAGCAACATTAAAAAAAAATACCGAGGGAGAAGGAGTGGAAAACTGATATAGGTAGATCGTATCTGTGTACCGATTCAAACCCTATGGATATGATAGTACACAGGAACAAATCAAGAGGGACTTTGAAATTTTAATTTAGAAAAGGTTCAAAATAAAATTAAGCTGCTCTAACAAGGAGATAGGTTGTGCGCCTCTCTGCTATGCGATGGCACTGACCTGAGGATAAGCATAACCTAGATATTCTAGAATTCATTGTTGTCTGCCGCCTCTCTGCTGTGCGATGGCACTGACCTGAGGATTGGCTTCTCCTTGAAAGCTCTAAGAATAGTCTCTTCTTGTAAAAATAACCGTAGACCGCTCAAAAGCTCCTAAGGAATGTTGATTACCATATAAGTGTGGGATCCACAAATGTTCGTTGAAATAATTAAACCAAAAACAATCACCAGTTTGTGTCAAAAGTCTGTGTATCGATTTAAGTGGACAAACATATTGACAATCATTGTGGCTGCAATTCTTGAAAGTTCAAATCAATGTGGTAATCTAAGAGTTCAGTATGATTTCCTAAAGTTGCTAATGACTCTGGATGAACACCAAGAATTACGCATCAAAAGATTTTGATAACAAGTCCCAAATGATTTGATGTGCCTGTATGATTCCAAAATTGAATTGGTCCAGGTATGGTCAATCTAAGTTGAAGTTTTCTATTCCGGAACCAAATCCAGTAGATTTCCACCTTAGGTTCTATCTCTCACAAAAAGCCAAAACAAAGTCTTCATTTTTAGTCTTTAGTTTAATTTTCTAATTTAGCGAGTCGTTTTAATTAATTTGTTTGCCGGACTACATCATGAAAATTGATAAGGGATCAACTCACTGAATGGGTCATGTTTGAGAGGACCACATGAATTTTCAAGTTTAAAGCAGTCACGTCTGAGGTGACTAAACTGGTTAAAAATGATCATGTCTGAGATGATCAAAACTCATAATGTCTATTTCAAAAGTTAAAATGTTCAAAATGGCAGAAAACCTACTAAGTGTGACCTATTCGCACGATTGGACCATGAATATGGACCAACCATGCGAATGGATCCCATTCGCACGACTGGACATGAAATTTAGTCATTCACCCGAATGGCGTTTAAGAATGATCCTTTCGACCGAATGACAGGGTGCGAATGAGTCAATCAACCGACTGAGACTCAGTCGGTTCATTGAGAAAGCAATGAAAGGCACGAATGAGTCAGTCGACCGACTGAGACTCAGTCGGCCAACTGAAAGCGACTGACTGGGCCAATCGCACGACTGAACCTCAGTCGCCCGAATGAACTGAGCGAATGAGGCCAGTCGGCCGATTGAAAGTAGTTTCAGTATTTAAAGGGCCTCAGTCGATCGCATTTCACTCATCACTCCCATTCACACCCAAATCGCTTTCTTTCCCGTTACTCTGCCAAAAATTTCTACAGATCGTGTTTTCGCATTGCTATTGATCTTCTGACATTCGATTGACAAGTATACAAGTACATTGCAGTTAATCTTATAGAAATCAGAAGATCTTGAGTCAAATTTGTGTTATTCGAATGAAACATTACCGGATTGAAAAATGCCATAATAACCTACATAAACTAAGCAAAACTTTAAAATTAAGTTTAATAGGTCATTAGTGACAAGATGGCGAGTCTAATAGACCATTAACCATGTTAAATTACTTGAATTAGGTCAAGATTCGAACCTCAGTCGATTGAACAGTGGGTCATGCGATTGGTCATTCGGATGAACTCCAATCGCACGATTGAATCTTGCGATTCGATCAATCACAGAATGAACCATGCGAATGAGTTCAGTCGGCCGACTAAACCAATCGCAGACTCAGTCAGCAAATTGAACTCAGTCGCATGTCTCATTCACCGAACGAGCTCAGTCGCACGAAAGAACAAACAACTGACTCCAGTCGCATGATTCATTCGCACGAATGTATCGGATTGAATTTAAACTATACACCTTGAACTGAAGTTTGAATGTATGACTTACAAATGGTTCTGTGTCTTGTGTTTCAGGTCAATGGCTGATAGATGGTCCACAATATATGTGCTCATTTGGACCATACGACTCGGAATGGAGCCGAGTTACAGAGATTATTGCATTCCTTCGACGCTCTCGGATACATAAAGCCATATCCACACAGTGTACTCCTTACAGGTCGTTACATCAGGCTTTCTGGGAAAATGCCTCCGTAGATCGTTCACATGAGCCTTACAGCATACAGAGCTCCATTCATGGTCATGACATTGAAATTACAGCAGCTGACATCCAGAGAGTACTTGATTTTGGGGATGATACTGATCAACCCACCAGACTACATCCATTTACAGTCAGTGGTTGCTTCCTCAGGATTAAATATGTTGGGGACATCAATTTAGGTGTGCTCAACAAGAGCAACCTGTGTCCCCAGTATAAATACTTGGTGCATGTGATCCTGAAGTGTATTGCTTCTCGAAGGGGTGGGTTTGATGACCTGTCAGACCAGATTCAGAATGCCTATGTGGCACTGGTACTGAACCACCCCTTCAGCTTCCCGAGCATGATCTTCTTGTATCTGGTGGAGAATCTGGAGGCCAAGGGGAAGGAGGGTTTTGTATGTATCCCAGATTTCTGCAGCTAATCTTTAACGAGAAGCTGCCATTACTTCCCAAGGAGAAACATGATGCGGTTGCCCTAGAGGTTATGGATGACACGACTTTGGGTCGCATGAGAGTGTATCGGGGCAAGCAGGTAAAGCCCCAGGTAAAAAGGTTGATCGACATCTGGCAAATGAATGATATGTGGCACCAGGTAGACGCAAATGGCGTCATGATGACAGCGATTCAGATGATGAGAGGTTGTCGCTCCCAGAGCATGATTCAGACGATAATGATAGTGGGGATGTTGGGGATGATATGTCTGCTCCAACGAGGGGCACAGCTTCAGATGTTATACCCCCAGTGTCTGCCCCAACATGCGACATAGCTGAGTCTGCAGGCTTCCACCAGGACTTCATACCTGGTGAGGAGAAGAAGAGTCAGATGAGGAGCCCTTACGAGGACCGTGGGAAGCAAGGTTGTTCCCACCGAGTATGGACTCCGGGCGGTTGGTGAACGCCCCAGGGATTCGGGAGAGACGACTGTAGATCCCAGCTATGCTCCTGAGTCTACTAGCCGTGTTCTAGGGGGAGCATCCACCTCGACTGGATCGAGGAAGAAACGGATGGCTCAGCCGCACGGCCAGAAGAAGAAGAGAAGAAGACTCACCTTCGTACCCACCACAACCACTACATCTACCACCATCCCTACCACTTCTACAGCCACACCATCCACCACCACAGCCACCACAGCCACCACAGCCACCACAGCTACCACTACCACACCTCCCACCACTGTAAATATGCCAACCTCCACCATATCTTTCACTCCTACATCACCTCCAATATCTCACAGACCCAACCCTATCTTTACCACAACCACCACCACCACTAGCCACCGTCAGGACCCTCATCTGATCCCGCACATATATATGGATCTCATCTACCCCAATTTGGGGTAGAGGACCAACTTTCAGCGCTAAACCGTATGGTGATGCAACTGTTAGCTGCTGATGAAGAGAAGATTGCATGGATCCGACAGCTTGCAGATCTCACTGCAGTGCAGTCACATCAGATCTCGGAGCAGATCGGCTAATCAAGGAGCAGGCCCAGCAAATGGCTGCTCAGAGACTCGAGATCGTCCAACTCAAGAGCATAGAGTCACTTATGCTAAGAAAATTGAAGAGTTGGAGAATGCTAAGAAGACCATCATGCTCAAACTTAAAGGATCTAAAGATGAGCCTCTGAAGATTAAAGAGGGAGATTGTGATGATAGTGATGATGATGATGTGGATGAAGATGAAGAGAGTGACGATGATGAAGAAGCAGAAGGAGGGGATGCACCTGCATCGGCCACTGCTACAGGTCAGAGAACAGGACTAAGAACAGACAGGATCAATCAGCCTCTACCTCTGCCCCTACAAGTGATGAAACCTTGATACAAGAAAAAAGTAAAGATTAGATGATTATGTATTTATCTTCTTTTGTATTTGAATCATGTAATTGAACACAATGTACTTAATGTTTATATTACTTTAATGCCTTCTGTTTGATGAATTACTAATGATTTATGTGTGAAATGTTTAAATCAAACAGATCAAAATTACCAAAGAGATGAGTTTGACGTTGCTCCCCTTCAGCAGGTCAAGTCTCAGCTAACAATGATTCTTGATCTGCAAGGGATAGTTAGGAGTTCAGTGATTTATACCCCTGAAGAAGGGGAAATAATTCATGACTTATCAAATGAGCAACTCGCAGAGCTTTTCGAGCTAAATCCAGATGAAATAGTAAAAGATGCTCCGACATGCGATTCGACTAGTGACGAAGAGTTCAACGATGTTGATGATGTAGAGATCGAAGATGTCCCTGCCGAGGAGTACCCTCAGTACGCTGACAATAAGGGTAATGTGGTCCCCAATCTGGGTGAATCCCTTGTCAGTGATACTATTAGGTGTTGAACAATATGGAGCAAGAATCAGAGAAAGCAGAAGACACAACCGAAGCCTCAAATGATGATGTTGACATTCGAAAGGCTGAGTGGGCTGCATGTTTTGAAGAAGTTAGAGCCCAACGTACTACACCAAAGAAGGATTCCTACACCAAACTCTACAGAGTCAAGAAACATCATAAGGTGTCTGGTAGGATTATAGCATGGGCATATTTTGATGACCTTAACGTCTATGCAGTTAAGAGGGAGAAGGGCATAGAGTATTTTAGATTTCCACATGATCAAAAGACTCTACCGGGTTTTGAGCTCAACCAGCAGGCCAAACTAAAGATTTTGTATGCTGACTCTAGGAAGATGTCAGGCTGGTTTGAGGCTGCCCAAAAGAAGGAGTACCATACTAGATGGGTTAACTTTAGACCCCAACGGCCTACGAGGTATGTCAGAAGGTCTGAGGTTGATGCCAGTACCGGCAAGCCTAAGATAGTGTTGAAGTGGAATCCTCCACGCACAATGTCGAGAATCCCACTCAGGGAAATGCCACAGGATTTCACTCCACATTTTAAGTGGTGGTACTATGATTGGAGAACAGCTGAAGCGGTCATATTCTTAAGCAAAGAGGGACAAATGGATACTATCAGGGTATTTGACCCGATGTGCCTTACAAACTTGTCGGAAAGTGATGTATATACGCTATACAAGTGGCCACTGTTCTATGATACGCAAGATATTGTACAAGCTCTTCAGTTCCGGAATGTTATACGACTTTGCTTCACGTTTGAGATTCACACGGTAGTCACAACAGAGGAGAAGTACAAGAAATACAAGGAGGTGATGCAGAAAACAAGAGATTAGAGAGATCTAGGCCTAAAGGGGAGTTTGTTGATACATGTATGTCCCTAGATCATGATACGAAATGTAATAGATCTTGTTTAACTGATTCTGGTTTAATTTCATATGATTAATGAAATGATATTGGGTGTTTGTGATTTGTAATGATTAATATTTCAGTAATAAGTTGATATTAAATTAATTAATTAGGTTAGTGATTAGTTGAATGTTTACATATAATGTTTACTAATTAATACATTCAAACTTAAAATAATGATGTTATCATACGAATGGCCCATGCGAATGGACCATAAGCATGAACACCTTCATACGAATGACTCAGTCGCACGACTGAACCAGGAGACTGGATCAGTCGTATGATTGTAACATAAGATTGGCTCAGTCACACGACTGAACACTCAGTCGTGCGAATGAATCAACCGCATGGTTCAATCGCACGACTGAACCATACACTTATGGTTCAGTCGCACGATTGAATAATACCAACCTATAAATAAAACTCAATTTGTGAAAAATAAGAACTCTCGATCAATTACAATTCCAGACGTACCCTAGCCGTCCAGAAACCTCCCAATTCGTTCTCCAAGTTCGTAGAACACATTAGATTGATTTCCAATCGATTTCTAACGTTAGTTTCAATTCTTTTGATTCTTCGTGTGTTCTCACTGATTGGATCGCCAATCAAATAGGATTCCACACTATTGATCTGGTATACACGCTAATCTCCAGGTATTTCATTCAAATACCAGGTCCTAACAGGATATTATATCCACGGTTCATAATGCCCATTATAGAGAACCTGCTGAAAGCTGAGGGACTTGTTGGCCTTGGAGTCCTGCCATGGCTGTATTGCCTGAGGTATACTCCAGGCACAACTTAGACCTGTCACTCAAACAGGCTGCCAAGCTGCGAAAACCTACGCAGCTGGAACCCACAGCCACCACCTCCAAATCCAAAGTCCCCACCAAACCTAAACACAAGAAACCCAAAAAGGCTGCTCAGGGAGATGAGTCCCTTGAGGATGCCCCTGTACCACAAACACAAGAAATACATATTGGTTATAACCCCCCAGTTATGTCCATGACTCACCCAACCTCAACCGCTCAGGCTTCCTCTCAACAGGAGCCTCCAGCAACCACATTCGGGGCACCTATACATCTGGAACCTTCCTTATTTGAGGAGGTGGCTATTGAAACGCACCACTCTCCTCGGGTGCATACTGCCTCTACACACCATCTCCCACTGCAACCGCCCCCTAAAGTCCTACCATAATAGTTGCAAAAGTGCTGACTCAGTTGCATTCCTCACCCCCTCCCCAGATACCAATCAAAACTGGGATAGCCTCAACAATTAAGGGAGAGGATCCAAATGCTTCTGATAACCCACAGCACAGGGTTTACACTGTTCCATATCCAAGTGTAGAAACGGAGATTCGAACATCTGGTGAGGCTGCCACTTCTCCTGCTTCACATCATATGATCAGGATGCAGTTGGTACCATCCATAAGACCTCACCAAAGGCAACTGCCAATGAAGGACATAGTCCTGAGGCAGAAGTCCCCAGTACCAAACAAGGGGCACATGCTGCTACTGATCAACACTCAGAGCATGTACATCCTGATTCTATCAGGAGGTCAGGTGATTCAGCAAACACTAATGATGACCTGGGCTTCTTCTATGATGTTTTAGTCCAAAATACCATCCTAGAGAATGAGGTAAGCAGACTCAACAAGCTGATTGCCAAATGTCTCAGGATCTAAGTCCATCTGCCCCAATCCACCAACAGATGGCACCTTCCTCTGAGGTCTCTTATACACAGAGCCACTCCAAAACACTCAGCCACCTGCCTCTACTTCTGGCACTATCTCTCAGGGACAGAACCCCCCTGAGCAAATAGATGCTATCTTTCAAAATTCCTTACCTCTCATCACACCAATTATCACTGATATAGTGATTAAAACCCTTGATGAGAGGCTTCCCTCGGTAATCCAACCCTTGTTAGAGGAAGTTGTGAGCAAAAGGCTTTCTGACAATCAAACCCTTGCAACCAATGCAACCAAAAAGGGGGAGATTCAGTCAGTAAAAGCAAAACGAAAGAGGATTGAAGATGGGAAAGAGAAAGAAAAAGAGATAGAGGTGGAAAATGAGAAGGAGTTGGGTGTAGAGACTGAGAAGGAGAAGGAGAAGGAAGCTGAAATGGAGAAAGTGATTGAAAGTAGTAAAGACTTTCATGTCACATACAAGAAAAGGAAGAGTGGAAAGAAGGAGAAGGAGTTGGAGGAAATGGTGAAGGAGGTTGATGCCCAACACAACGATCAATGGACAACATCATTGATCAGCTATTTAGGCAAGGTCATGACACTGAAAAACTTGACTCAGAAATTAGAAGATTGGAGATTGAAGAAATCCAAGCAAGATGGGCAAGTTACAGTGTGTTGGAAAGGGAACGGCTGGAAATCATGATCAGGTTCATAGCTAAGTCTCTTGGAAGATCATTGATTGAAATCAAGTCATGGTCCAGGGAC
The DNA here is from genome assembly GCA_025506515.1 of Flaveria trinervia. Taxonomy (NCBI): domain Eukaryota; kingdom Viridiplantae; phylum Streptophyta; class Magnoliopsida; order Asterales; family Asteraceae; genus Flaveria; species Flaveria trinervia. Next base: position 449 of record JACCIX010000486.1, on the reverse strand, counting down.
AGCATCTTGCAATAACCACCAAGATCTGTTCATCTGAAGTATATACCAAAGGGCTGGTCATTGAAGCCTTAAATGAAGCTGGTGCTGGGAGCAGGACTGAACTGGTCAAACAATCTAAAGCCTCACTTACATCCAAAATGCTAGAACAGCCTGTCAAAATTCCCACACCAAAACCACCACAATCAACCCACTAAACCAATTCCCTTACGCACAAAACCAATAGCCGATAATGTACCCCAGAAGAGGAAGAGAAGGGTACTGAGGCTAGAAGAGGAAGAAGAAAATAATGATGAAGATGAAGACAGGCTGCCAATCTCAGCTGTTATACAGTTGCCTAAGGCCATAAGTCACCCTCAACAATTACTCCTAAATCTCAAAGGCAAATTGTGAAAGTGAAGTTAGAAGAAGAAGAGCTTCACAAACAACATGATGAGGATTGTTGAGAAGAG